>VZTO01011466.1:0-148860 GCA_013400615.1 Syrrhaptes paradoxus | reverse complement strand
GGTGGGGGCTCGGTGCCCGGAGGGGCGGCGGGTGAGGGCGCGGGCTGCTCCGGGCCCGCTGCTGCGGGGCTGGCTCGCTCCCATCGCCGGGCGGGCGGCGGCCGCGGGCGCCTGCAGACGGGCGGCGTGCGTGTGTGCGTGTCTTCTCTCTGTCGTCCCCTATCCGTGTGGGAGCTCTCCGTCTTCTCTAACCAACTCTCTGCCTTGCTTCTCCCCCGCCCCCTGGGCTTCTGCTTTGTGGATGTTGGCGACTTCTTGTTGTGACAGGAGAATGTGTGTGTGTCCTGGGCCCAGGCGGATCGGTATGTATCTCGCACCGGTACCTGCTGGAGCTCGGGGGTCGGATGGGACCTGGGAAGGCACTGCCAGGCTAGGCTGTGTCCGAGGGCTGAGACCTGGCCGGAGGGAAGGATTAACGGTTCTGCTTGTGTTGGATGTTTCTTGTTCCCCTCTCCATCCCTCTGCCCCATCCTCTTCAACAAGCTAATTCATTCAGGTCTTTCAAGTGTCTGAAAGGCACCTGGGTGGGGTACCTGAAGTGGTTTTATCTGAAGCTGTGGGTGTCTCTGGCACAGTGAAGGCAGGTGTTTTGGAGGAACCTGTTTGTGCAGCATCAGTTGGCCTTAATGGTACAGTTATACCAAACCTTTATTAAAGGAAGGGCTAATATTTTATCATTTTATCAATGTAGTGCTGCAAACCCTATGCATTGACCATCTGACTTGTTATTGGCCATGTTATATTTGGAGCCTGAAAAGTAGCTCTTGTACACTGTTCTGGGCTTGAAGGGGTGTTTAATACTGGATTGATTCTAATCCCTTGACAAATCTTGGTTGGATTGTAAAATTTCTACTTAATCTCCTTTCTGTCTTTGTTATCTCTCGATCAACCATAACGAGCTTGAGATCTTAAAATAATTATTTAAGAGCTAACTGGAGTCTGGTTATATTTGGGACATCCATGTTGTGGGGATAAATGGGAGAGACTTAAAATAATTTCACTTCAGACTGGCAAACTTGGAGTTTTTCTCTTACTTAATCAGCTTGGGTTTTTTAAATCTGATATGTGAAACTGTAAATGATACACGCTGTGGAAAATTTGAGGCTAACTTCTTATTACTTCCTCTTGGATTTCATGTAATAATTGATAAACTAATGATTAGAAATCACCAAAATAGCCTCTGCTGGCACTGCAGAGCAGCTATAACAGCAGTACATTTGTATTTTTGCTTTATCATGGATCAACAGCAAAACTGTCAGAACAGTTGTTGTGGCACCACATATAGGTCAGCACTGAACACAAATGCCTGAGGAGAAATCTATGTGATCAGAGTCTAATGGGAGACCAGCACTGAAACCAAGGTGTGCTGCTCTGGGCACATCTGTAGAACTCTGAGGTTCCCATTCTGTAAGCAAAACTGTTGCTTTTAATTTTCTTGTGAAGACATGTATGTAACTGTTACCAAAGTAGCTCCCTTATAATTAGAGCGCAGTGAGTAGATTTTAAAAATCTATATTTGGAGTTGCAGTTCACTTCTGTCATGTTGTATGCATGTGAAGCCTGGGCTGGAGAAATAGACCTTCTGGGAGGAAAATGGTTAATGTAAATTTAGTATGCAGCTGGAAGTTCAAGCCAACACTCTGCTGCTGGCTGTCTGGACAGCTGGCTGTGGTCCACAGCACTACAACCAGAGCTCTTCCTGGTAGCTGAACAGCAGAAAGCTGGCCAGTTCAGCCTTTGTAACTCTCAGTGGGAGACCTGGGAGAGGTCAATGGACAAGAATTTTTGTCAGTGTAAGTCAAGACTGATAATCAGTCATTAATACTAGGAAGCCAGTGGAGTGGTAGAAACATGAATTCTACTTTGCTTTCAGCACTTGTGGATCTTGTCACAGAGAAGCAGGTTCCATTCCGGATTATTTGAGGAGAACAAGCAAGCTTGGAGGGAATAATGTGATTTGCTTCCTTCTTTCTCAACACAGAGAATGGGGTGAAGCTTCACGTATATCCAGATGCTTAGCGGCTGAGCTGATTGGAATCCTGTGGCAGAGGCTATGGAAAGCTTATAGAATAGGGTGATTGCAGAGTGCGATTCCTCTTATTGTGCATGATCCTTTAGATTGAGTATTGGGGCTTACTGTATATTTAATAGGGGTTGTGTGTCATCTGAAATAGTGGTATGCCTGCTTGGTTAAAAAAAAGAAAAATAATTTAGTGACTGAAGCACCTTGCACAACAAAGCAGTATCCAGTTTTTCAGTAGAACAATTGAATCTGAGGTGCGGTGGTGCTGACAGCCCAGTACTTATGACAGCAGTAAGACTTGTATAATGTAATGTGTAATGGTCTTTTCTAAAAAGCAACATAAAAGTTGAGAAAAGAAAACTAAATTCCCCTTAACTGTGTGTACTTCACACAAGGCCACAGTTCAACTTTTTTCCCCACTACAGAATTGTTTTCTCCAGTACGACATTGTAAAAGACTTCCTGGTAATGAGACATGGTGAATAAGGAATATGAGAGGCTCTCACACTGTTGTGACTGGGTATGTAAAGGGGGACAAGGAAGAGTATTTTAGAATCTTTCTTCAGAGGAACAAAAAAATGAGAGTTTTTAGATACAGGAAAAAGTAGTAGATAATTTTTCTTGGATACTCAACACTGAACTAGCTTTAGACTGTTGTGCTGGGCTGCATTCTAGTCACAGAACAGCTTGCATAAAGAGTCCTTCAATTGAACAGCTTTTTAAAGCAATATATAATCCTAAAATTTACTGGGGTAGGTGAGCTGCTGGTAGGAGAGATGTCTGCTTTCTACTTGTATTTTTATCTGACAAGCTAGAAAATTGCTGCATAGACTGCTGTGGCTGTTTTGTTTTTGTGTGGTGTCACACAAGTTTGAAGTTTTGCCTGTGAAAGTGGGGAGAAGCAACCTGCTACTTGTGATTGTCTAAAGAATTTCTGCTGTCTGACCTACTGCTTGCTTTTGTCTAACCCGTTTTGTCTTAAACCCAGTTGTATGTTATCTGAAAGTTGTTTCTTGAATCTTACTGTTAGATGCTTTATCTCTTCTTCAGGCCTATAGAAAGATAGTTTTCCTCCCTGCATGCTACATCTGGCTCTGTCAGCAGGAAAAGGGATCTCCATAAAAGTCTTGTAGAAGGTGGCAATACTGTAGAGTGTACCATGCTAACTGTTGTCTTAAGTTCTGTTTGAAGCTGCATTGTCTGTCTGGATGGTTTCACTTCCTGCCTGCTATCTGAGTGGGTATAGGAGCTAAAACATCTATGCTGAACTTAAGTATGGTATAGCTTCTTTGTTACAGCCCCCTGAGATGTCTATAAACAAGCACCTCTTAATCCCTTTTCTTTCTCAAGGTCTATGAAGCTATTAACTCCATATAATAAGTAACTTTGGGGGCTATAAATGTCTTAACACAGTTCTGTTAGCCGTCTTCCTAAGCACAGTTCTTCTCTTGTCTTTCAGCAATTCCAGTCCGAAGCTCCAGGCTATCGCTGTTGTCTGATGCCATGCCAGCACCAGCTCATCTGTTTCCACTGATTCGTAACTGTGAGATTAGCAGAATATGCAGTACTGTGTGCTACTGCCACCATAAACATCTGTGTTGTTTATCATCTCATTTTGCTCACAGTCACTTCAGAGATGCGCCTCAGAAGAAATTTGCGGCACTTTATAGGCCAAAGGAGAACTTTAATTACTTCATTCACGCGAGGGATTATACTTCTACACCACAGAGATTTTACCTCACTCCTCCACAGGTCAATAGCATTCTGAAGGCAAATGAATACAGTTTCAAAGTCCCAGAATTTGATGGTAAAAATATAAGTTCTGTTCTTGGTTTTGATAGCAACCAGTTGCCTGCTAATGCTCCAATAGAAGACCGGAGGAGTGCTGCAACTTGCCTACAGACAAGAGGGATGCTTCTGGGTGTGTTTGATGGCCATGCAGGTTGTGCTTGTGCTCAAGCTGTCAGTGAAAGACTGTTTTACTACATTGCCGTCTCTTTGTTGCCTCATGAGACTTTACTTGAAATAGAAAATGCTGTGGAAAGTGGCAGAGCTCTGTTGCCCATTTTACAGTGGCACAAGCATCCCAATGATTATTTTAGCAAAGAGGCTTCCAAGCTTTACTTCAGTAGTCTAAGAACTTACTGGCAGGAGCTTATTGATCTCAACAGTGGAGAGACTACTGATGTGAAAGAAGCTTTAATTAATGCTTTTAAGAGGCTTGATAATGATATTTCTTTGGAAGCTCAAGTAGGAGATCCAAATTCTTTTCTCAACTACCTAGTACTGCGAGTAGCATTTTCTGGTGCAACTGCATGTGTGGCCCATGTGGATGGTGTTGACTTGCACATTGCAAACACAGGGGACAGTAGGGCAATGCTTGGGGTTCAGGAAGAAGATGGATCTTGGTCTGCGGTTAATCTGTCCTATGACCACAATGCACAAAATGAACGTGAGGTGAAACGTGTGAAAACGGAGCATCCAAAGTCTGAAGAGAAAAGTCTTGTGAAACAAGATCGTCTGTTAGGTCTCCTGATGCCTTTCAGAGCTTTTGGTGATGTGAAGTTTAAATGGAGTATTGAACTACAGAAGAGAGTAATAGAATCGGGCCCAGATCAGCTGAATGCCAACGAGTATACAAAGTTTATTCCTCCAAACTATCACACTCCCCCATACCTCACAGCTGAGCCAGAAGTCATACATCACAAATTAAGGCCGCAGGATAAGTTCCTGGTTTTGGCCACAGATGGGCTGTGGGAGACGATGCACAGGCAAGACGTGGCTAGAATTGTGGGGGAGTATCTCACTGGTGTTCACCATCAGCAGCCAATAGCTGTTGGTGGCTATAAGGTAACTTTGGGACAGATGCATGGTCTCTTAGCAGAAAGGAGAGCAAGAATCTCTTCAGTATTTGAAGATCAGAATGCAGCGACTCACCTGATACGTCATGCAGTGGGTAACAATGAGTTTGGCACTGTGGATCATGAGCGACTGTCCAAGATGCTTAGTCTTCCAGAAGAGCTGGCTCGAATGTATAGAGATGACATTACAATTATCGTGGTGCAGTTCAACTCGCATGTTATTGGTGCATGTCAAAATGAGGAACTGTGAATTTAGTGTAGTGAACTAGTTACCAAAGTTGTAACAATGGCCAGTATGAGCAGCAAATAAAAAACAACCACCCAGTAGTAAAAACCCAAAAAAACCCCTCAGCAAACAAATTGGTTGTTCACTATTGTTCCTGCCTTCCCCCAGAGGTCTAAGCACATGGGAAGTGCTATTGACGTAATACAAACTTGAAGAGGCTGTCACGGCTTGGGAGAAGAGGATTTTGTAATAACTTTGCACTATTGATTTCATGAATGCTGCTAGAACAATGTCTTGAGTTTGGCAGACTTGGATGAGGGAGGGAAGGAGGATAAAGAATTAACTATTAAAGATCTGGCTGTTCAAGAAACAAAGCCTGTTTAAAAACATCTGTAAATATTGACATATCTTTGAGAAAAGATGACTAAAAAGGAGTATTGTTGAATTCTGACAGGGCTAATTCTTGCAAAGTAGGTATGATTGGTTGTGAATATATTGTCCATGGTTTGTTCTAAGCAGAAGTTCACTTTAATCGACTAAGTCTTCAGTGTAACAAAGTTGTCTCACTTTCGTATAGACAATGTCATTCACCTAAGGATATTTGTCTAAATGTTGACTTTCAATGCAGGTTTAAGCCATAATCAATACCTGAGATTCTGTTACAGCTTAATCATATCTTATGCACGGTAACTTCTAAACTTCTTGTGCATTAATAGTTTCTTGGCTGTGGGTTTCTGCACAACTTGTAGGGCAATAGTACATTAAAACATCTAGTAAGATACCAGATAACTTTGTGGAGGACTTCAGTTTGCAGTATGAAGAAACTTCAGACTTTTCAAAAAGTTGGTGCTGTTGGTCAAGACTGTGTTTGGCTTTCCTAGAGGTCATGTCCTTCATGGACTCTGTGTTACTGGGTAAACAAATTTTCATCTGAAGAGATGAGGAAATCACTGCTATCCTTTCTGTGGCTTTGTAATTTGCACTCATTTTCACTTTGGCTATTTCAAATGGTCACATGGTGGATGTCCTGCACTTGAACTCATATTATATTTTAAGTTGGGTTAAAAACTCCAAATGACAAAAAAAAAAATTGAAGTGTGGCTTGTAAATAGTGTTTTAGTTAGGAAACTAACTGGCATGCATGTGTATAATGGCTTTTTCTAGCAGCTTCTATATTAGCAGCCCTATTTCTGGACAGCTGGTATATGCATGTTGTTACAGTCCAGAATGCTGTTACAGAGTGATCTCTGCAGTGGGTCGCTCTGGCTTGTAATGGTTGAATTCAGACTTAAAAGATTGGCTATAACTTGTGTGCCTAAAGTTGTTGGGCTTGTACTGTAAAAAGTAGGGACTGACAACTAATTTATTTGTTATCATTGCATCTATTTTAGGTATGTTGCATTGTATACAGATTTATTTTAGCCTGCCTTTAGGTTTAAAAACTCCAATGCTGGCGGAAATACCTGCCCTTGATGACTGAGAGAACATGTGGAACTCGATCCCTGTGTTCTAGAGAGCAATGTCAGGTCAGCATATCTCACTTTACAAGGTGTTTCAGTTAAAATACCTCCCTAGCCTTCTTCATAGCTAATTAAATCAACACTTAAAGCCTGGCTTATTTTGGTTAATTGAGTAATTAGGCCTTTTCTACTAAATATAAATATTGCCAATTAATGTTACTGTTACATAGTGTACATTTAGTTTGAACAGTGAACCTGTGCTGCAGTAAACATTGGCTCCTCAGACTCACAAATGCTGTATGTACCTAGTTGCCTGCAGCTTTGATCTTTGTTTCTTTCCCAACCTTAAATATCAGGATCAATGTTGCTGTAAGGTTAATGATATCTAAGTTCACATTCAAAATGTGCGCAACCCTTCTTTATTTGAAGGGAAAAGGGGAACTCTGAAATGCTTAGACAAGTACTGGCTGTTAGCATTGCTTCTGTATGTTGTATTTTGGCAACTGTGTCATTAGCTAGGTCAATAGACTTTATGTTCTGTCATTCAAATATGGTATATATCTAAGCTGTTGCAGTATTTAACTTTCTTACTTTTTTACTGTTAAAGCTCTATTACATGTATTGATGTATTTAACCCATGACTATTGATATAAATTTGGTACAAGTCACAGCTAGAAGAAATGAACATTGGTCCCATGTATACAACTTGTATTGAGGAAAAGCTGCTTTTTGTAGTAAAGATGCATATGTATGGGGTCAGACAAAATCATATTCATGTATTGCTTGAAGACTTGCTCAGTATGTATGCAGTGAACAGAAGCAGCATAACTGCCTGCTGAACAGGTGATCTGAACAAACACCTTTTAACAGATTCCAATAAAATGATCAATTATGCAGAAATCCATGTGTATTGGGCTGATGTAGAATGTGATAGCTATTCTGCTAGGGCTGAAGCTTCAGAATTACTTGTATTTCAAGAATGTGGTCTGTTCAGTAGTCCCTGTTATGAATAGACCAGCTAGTCAGACCAATCAAAGTATAAATGGAAAGGGATGGAGAACAGGACTTCTGAGTTCTTAAATGTTACTTTGAGGCTTTGACCTTGGTGTTATGCTGGTGCTGCTGCACCCCCCCCCCCCCCCCCCCCCCCAGCAGCAAAGCTCAAGTCTTTCCTTGTCAATATCTGCGTGTCTTGGTTTGGATAATCTCATGATTACCTTCAGGCACAGTGCTGCGGTTAAAGCAGCATAATTTGAGATCATTAAGCTGTGGACTGTACCCCATATAGAGCAATACAATATTTCATAAACAATCTAAAATACTTTTCTGCATATTAAAAAGGCATAAGAATGAATTGATAGTAAATGAAACAAACAGGCACAGGATGTGTTCTATTTGTGTCATCTACTGATACTTTATATGTAAGGGGGTGCTGTGATTACTTTCCCAAAAACAGATTTCACAGATGCAAATACACAGTTTAACCTAGAAGGATGACTGAATCTTAACAGTCAACACAAACCTTCAAGTTCACCTTTAAATCTTTAAAGCTGTTCTAGATGAATGTCAACAGATCTGTTTAACAGTAATATTAGGTGAGAGAGGAGTAGGAGATCTTCTCTTGGTCTATGCTTCCAACTTAAGGCTCTGTTAACTCTGTTCCCTTATGTTTAAAATGGTACAAGCATTATATTTGCTTTTGATAGTATTTTATGACGACTGTTGTGATAACTTCTGTTTGCCTTTTATGTGCATGACTCAGTGAGTAGAGAACTTATTAAAATATTTTCCCTTTCCACTCATTTCCTCATTGCAGGACAGAGTTTTGCATGTAGCAGACGTACGATGTGACACATGCATCAAGGAGCATAGTCTTACTGTGAAATCTTGTAATTAGACTCTTAAACTCAGGTCACTGGACTTAGAACAGTTCTGAGAGAGAAGGAGCTTGGTAACTATTTCTGATACATGCTCTGCAGAATGGGTAGGCTTCTGTTCTTCCTCAGTGAGGAGACATATTTGTAATGAGACTACCTGGCATAGATGGATAATTCGGGTTTCTGGTTCTAACCCTCTGGGTGTCCTAAACTCCCTGTTGCAGACAGTCTGTCTGGGTTTATGGCTGCTAATAAATGCATGCCATCTGACTTGCACCAGTGCCCGTTGTGAGCACAGACTGCTGAACACCATCAATGCTGCTGCACAGCAGTGCAAGAACAGTGCTAGCACAAGGTATTTTTGGGAGGTCAAGGGAGTAGTTCTTTTAGTTAATGTTTGATCTCATGTAAGAAACTTGTGTAGCTCTTGATTATCAGTCAGTAATGTATAAATAGAAACAAAATCTGGAGTTGGAAGATCTGGCCAAAATGCTCTGTCTTTAATTTCACAGGACCTGCTTCATTAGCTTTGTGGGTAGGAAGAGAAGTAGCTTTATTCCAACCTGCCAAATGGCACGCTGCAGCTTGATGTCATTATCTTGCTATATGTACAATGGAGAAGTTAGGTTTAACTTGACAAAACAAAAATTCCAAAGTGTCTGTCTCCAGACATCATGTTCTATATCCTGCTGAGAGGTGCTTCAAGTGTGATAGTATTCCTCAAGTGCTGTTTTGGCAGATGCTTTTTTTCTGTCCTGTTCAGAAGCTTACATATAGAAGTTAAGAAGATACTTCACTGTTGTGTATTTAGTCCTGTGTTAAAACAAATGGTCTTAAAATGAAGTGGGGAGTAGAATGTATGCAATCATCGTTTCTTGTGCTAGGTTAACTGTTTTGTATTTTTTCCTTATTTTTATTTGAAAGCTATGCTTTGCTAAGTGCCTTTAGTTTTAGGAGCTTCCCCCTTTTGCTTTTTATCCAGCAATGGATGCAAGATGTATTAATGTCTTTCCTAGCACTGAAGTATTTGTGCAGGAAAAAGGCTTGTTAATGTGTTCTGGATTAAATTATTTATTCAACAGCCACAGCATATTTAATTGCTATGCAAGCAAGTAGATATTGTCCCTTTGTCAAATACAGTCTATGCAAACTCTTTGTTAGAGTATTTTTCAGATAAGTGTTAACCTAATTTACTAAATCTTGATTAGGGGGTTATTGATTCTAGTTTACTCTCTTAAAATGTGGTGTTTAATTAGTCTGTAGTTTAAAGTTCAACACAATATAGATGTTCTATCAGCAAATACCTGTGCAGTGGAGGAAACACATAGGTTGACTTGACTTTCCTTCTATCCCAACCAGCTAGGTATTAATGTTATTGATGACTGATTTTTAAGTGCTGTCTTGTAAAGGCCAAAACTTGGTATGAGTTCCTGAGTTGCTGTTACCATTGGAAGTAAGGAGGAGGGGAAAGTAAAAGTAGATCAAGTCTTGTAAGTAATGCATCCTTTAAATGGAGAAACCAGTTTCAGTTTTGGTCCTTCTATTTGGCATCCTATCCGTGTGAATGCTGAAGCACAACTCATGTCGATTGTAGATGCCATGTTGTTTCAGTGAAAGAAACTTTGTAAGAAGAAGAATAGAGCTCAAAGCCCACTTGACAGATTCAGTGGTAATAAATTGCCCACCGCATTGGTGTGGTGATAAGTCCAGGGTCATATTTGCAATGCAATAGATAAGACTGCTCTTGGCTTTTTATGCTGGTTATGCCTTCTGTTTTCTTTGCTGCCTATATATATTAATGATAAATTGCTGGGTAGTGAGAAAGGATAACCTGACTTTCACAATGTGATCTCAGGAGTGTTGTGTGGTGGAAACAGAAGCAATCTGAGATGGATAAGTGGTCTGTTCTCATCTGTGCTACCAGGTCTGGGAGTAAAAAAAAAAACCTCAACTTGTCTTGGGTATTGAGCAGGGTCCAAGTCTTGCATGTATTGCAAATGACTCGCCTGGTCAGTCATGAAACTTTCCAGGATTACATAAAATGAGAAAATGCAGGCACTGTTCAGTATACCATGATAGCCAGGTACTTTATCTTGCATGTGGCAATTATCAGGAAATTAGTTTTTTTTTTTAATCTTGACAATTAAAGAGTAGACTGAAAAGCTACTCCCCTCAAAACATCAGGAGCACACAGTACAAATGTGCAGGGTGGCCCTAGGCTTCTGACTATTGAGATCCCTATATTCTTGCATGTCCTTCTGTGTTGGGGGAGAAAAAAAGTGAAAAACCAATGAAGTGTATATCCATTCTTAGGGTTCCTAGTCTGAATAAGTAAATAAGCAGTCTTACAGATTGCAGGGGATGTTTTATGCAGCAGGCTGTTTGCTATCATCATGGTGGATCTTTGAACAGAAAAATTATCTGATTTATAGGCTTTCTATTAGATTCCCTAGTTAGGAAATCATATTTAATAAAACCTCCCAAAGCCAAACTATTTCTAGATAGCATCATGAACAAACTGTTCAGTTTTAGTATCCTAGGTCTGGACTGGATGGTAACATTTGATATATTGCCTCACATCTTAATTGCAAAATTAATCCAATTAGGTCTGTCTGTCATGTCACGTGATGCTGAAAGACAGGAAGAACACCTAATGAAAACCAGGGAAATAATTGCTGTTGAAAGCACCCTGTGAGCTGACACTCAAGTGTGCATTAAGCCCAGTTTCATTCAAAGCTCTGTGTTGTACCAGTCAGCTCCCTATGACTTTTGTCTTTGTCAGAATAGCTACAAGCCTATAATCACTAATTCTCTAAGTCTTCCCTGTTGCCCATCCCTAGTACTTCCCTGCCTGCTCTGGTAGCTCAACAGCTGGGCTGATATAAGAATACTGTTTTCTAGGACTTTATGGGTTGATGCAAGTTTATTAAAATGGCTAATGGTAATTGGTGTTCCCAGTTTTAGGCAGCTGGGAGAGGAGTGAATGGTGCTTCCCTGATAGCAGCCTCTTCTAGAGGGGGAAAGTAAATCTTTATCCACCTCTTAACAAAACCTGTCTGCTGTACAGAAGACCATGGCAATACTTGACAGGGATTTATTACTCCCGCTAAGAAGCAAGATGTATCAGTCTGTGGAGCTGCACTAATGTAGCATGCTGTACCACTCTGCTACTCAGGAAGTAGTTTGGATGTTCCTGCAAAACACAGTGTTTCTGTATGTATATATAGTCCCTGTCTGTTGTGGGCAGATATTTATAACTTTATCTTAACACAGCTAAACTTGGGTACTTCTGTGTGTGTGTCTGCATAATGAGTGTTGAGGCCCCTGTTACAGGTGGTGGAGCTGTATTCGGTGTGTCCTGTGGAGTCACAATAGCTCTTCAGCCTGCTCCGCTCCTGTGTTAAACTCCATTGACTGTAATTGAAGCTCAGTCATCTTGTTCACATCATAGGCAGCTCCATTTAGGTGTTTTCTGGAGGCAAATCTTAACCATCCTTTCCAATGTCTTCAAGGATGCAGTGGTCCTGCAGTTTTTGCATCTGCCACTTCTGCAAGAGGACTATCTAGGTATTTAATTCAGTGTTGTACTTAATGTACCTGCAAATAGCCCTATTACCCCAAGCTCCTTTTCTCTGTTACAGAGCCCTGCCAGTGTTTTAAGTAGTGAGCAACGTATGCTTTCTTTGGCATAACCTCTAAAGCCTGCACTTGCAACAGCTTTCAGCATTCCTTCTAGCGTGAATGAGTAGGAATCTATAAAGTTCACAACACAGCTGATCAGAGGAATCTATATTCTATTCATTCTGCTACAAAGCTCAATGGTAAGAACAGATCTATAGAAAATATGATCCAGACCTTTACATAGTTCCCCCTTATCTGGAAAATAAATAAAAATTCCTAAATTGGGGGGAATATACCTTTTTATCAAAATAGTTCAGTGTGTAAAAGACTAAAATATTGATAGTTAAGGGGAAAAAAAAATCAAGCAATCCTAACTTGTAATTAATAGTACAGAAGGGAGAAGGGTCTTCTAGCAGGCAGCTTGACAGGACTGTAACGTGGCAATGGAAGGCAGACTTCTGCCAAAGAGTGAATCTGATGTAGAAATGGACACGGGGGTGCCATTCACTGCTTAGCAAACATTGACAAGAAACTCTTGAGAAGCTGTTTAACTCTGTCAGGAGAGACATGGATTTGATCGAGAGACCACTCGGTGGATAAGGAATTGGCTTTATGGTTGCACTCAAAGAGTTGTGGTCAATGGCTCAATGTCCCAGTGGAGACTGCTGATGAGTGGTGTTCCACAGGGGTCAGTACTGGGACCAGTGTTGTTTAGCATCTTCATTGGCAACATGGACAGTGGGATGGAGTGCACCCTCAGCAAGTTTGCCAATGACAGCAAGCTGTGTGGTGTGGTTGAGATGCTGGAGGGAAGGGATGCCATCCAGAAGGACCTTGACAGGCTGGAGAGGTGGCCCATGCAAACCTCATGAAATTTAACAAGGCCAAATGCAAGGTCCTGCATGTGGGTCGAGGCAATCCCAAGCACAAATACAGGCTGGGCAGAGAATGAATTGAGAGCAGCTCTAAAGGAAAGGACTTGAGGGTATTGGTTGATGAGAAGATCCCTGTGACCCAGCAAATGTGCACTTGCAGCCCAGAACGCCAACTGTGTCCTGAGCAGGTCAAGGGAGGTGATTCTCCCCCTCTGCTCTTGTGAAAACCCACCTGGAGTACTGTGTACAGCTCTTAGGCCCCCAACGTAAGGAGTGAGTCCATGGGAGGGTCACAAGGATGATCAGAGGGCTGGAGCACCTCCCCTATGAGGACAGGCTGAGAGAGTTGGGGTTGTTCAGCCCAGAGAAGAGAAGGCTCCAAGGAGACCTTGTAGCAGCCTTCCAGTGCTTAAAGGGGGCTACAGGAGAGATGGGGAGGCACTCTGCATCAGGGAGTGTAGTGAGAGCATGAGGGTTTTAAGCTGAAGACAATAGATTTAGATCAGATATTGGGAAGAAATTTTTGACTGTGAGGGTGGTGAGGCACTGGAACAGGTTGCCCAGAGAAGCTGTGGATGCCCCATCCCTGGAGGGGTTCAAGGCCAGGCTGAATGAGGCTTTGAGCAACCTGGGCTAGTGGAGGGTGTCCCTGCCCGTGGCAGAGGGTTGGAACTAAATGATCTTTAAGGTCCCTTCCCCTCCAAACCATTCTATGATAGATAAAATAATAGATAATAAAAAAAATCTGTAGGTGTTTGACAGACACCTGACATTCTGCAGGTCTTGTGTATATTTTTTTTTTTTTAGATTTGATCCATGTTCATATAGCTTTATGCCAAATCATCTTCAAGCAGGTAAAAGGAAATATAGTTTCTATAGACAATAGATTAAAATATGAACTTCTTATGGCTGAGGAAGGCTACTGACTGCTCCTGGTACTTTGTCAAGAGTACATAAGAAACTATTGTGGAAATCTAACAGAGTGAAAAGTATTACAAGATTAAGCCCTGAAAAATAACAGAAACCCTCCAGGTTGGTAGCTGGCAAGCGGTCAAGCTGATATTACTGTGTTTTAAAGCCCCTGTAACAAAAAAAAGGAAAAGTGACTTAAAATTGCTTGAGCTGTGACAAGGGTTCAAACAGTTAGAATATGTTATTATTGAATTTGATAAAAGACTCAACAATTGACAACTCAAACAATTTTGATGCTTTCTGTATTTGATAACCTGTACTCAAATATCGGAGAGCTACGTGCCCTATTTCCCCATGCAGCAGCTCACAGGAGCCTTTGAAGCATGTCACAGCAGTGAGATTAAAAGCTCTGTCTGAAGTCAGGGAGTTGTGAAAGTCCCTTTGATATAAGATCAGTCATTCCCCGTGTACCCACAGGAAGGGTGCCTGGAAGTTCTCAGTGCAGCAGCTAACTCTTAAAAAAAAGTCAAACTGCAAGGTCTGTCTAGCTAATGAAGCAGCAGAAAAAGCAGATGATAAGCTGTGAGGCAATGACTGACGCGGCACTGAGTAGTTAGGAGGCAGGTTCAAAAAAAGCAGCTGAATGTGTAGTTTTTCAGTAGTATAGCAAAATACAGTGAATGTGAATCCTAAAAAAAATCCAGAATGAAGAAAATATAAGGAGGGGGGAAATCGTGTCATAATCTGTCTTTGAAATTGTATGGATGAAGAAAATGTATATCAATGTGTCATAAAACACATGGAGAAGGCAGGTATAGTGATGTCACAGATAGCTATGAGGATAAAGCTCTTCTATTAGTTGTGGTTGGTGGCATGGTCCTGCTCAGAAAAATAAGCCCTGGCAGGCTGCATGTGAGATCAGAAATGGCTTAATGCCTAGGCCACAGACCAAAAAAGCTGCTGCTTAAAAACCCCCCACTGAACAAAGCACAGGTGCTGCTGCTTTGATTTTTAATGAAGTTCAGTTTACAATTTTTGTGCAAATCTGAAAACAGAGACACACATCATCAAGACTAAACCAAGGACTATACAGACTACAAAATGTGATTTTTTTAAAATATTTTTTTTACATTGCCATGTCACCTCAGTGCAGAAGAGAGAAAAGTGGTGAGTGAGGAAGGAAGGAAAAAACTAGGATCAGAAAGACAAAGTAGAGGAAAGGAATGAAAATCAGAGCTGAGAAGCACCCATTGGCAAGAAGGAAGAACAGAAGTGGCACAGAGTTCATTTACCTGCTTACATGCATTGCCAAGGATGACACGCAGTCAATAATCCATCATGTCTTTTTCTTCATATCACAGCCTGGGGAGGGTTATTTTTCTCTGTTCCCTTTTGTCCATTTGTCACTTAATTTTCTTTTTCTGTTAAAGTCTTCTAATTTGTGTGATGGCTGTATGTTTCCTCAGAGATTTTTTTTTTTGGTCCCTGAGGCTATGCTTTAGACCACAAAAAGTTACATTTGGCTTACAATGTAGTTAGAAGCAGCTACATGCTGACATTTTCACGGTTGTTAAAATACAAAACCGAAGTTTTGCTCTCATGCATTCCACCGGTTGCTGCCCAAATTAATACTAGTCATTGTGGCATTCCCTTGTTCAGCAAGTTTTTCTAGTTCTCCATACCTCAGGTGAGTGCTGCTATCCTGAAGACAGAGTTTTTGTCTATCTTAAATCGCCCTCATGCAAGAGAAGAGCATGCTGCAGGCGTGCATGGGGGTGTCCATGTGCGTTCCTTAAACAAAGTGTCCTCAGGGCACTTGAAGATCCTGCCAATCCATCAGAGACAACTGGGTCACCTACTACCAAGATAGGAGTGAATAATTAGATGACAGTTTACAAATGATGCCTGGCAGCTACAGCTTCATAAGCAACTAAAATTTTTATCATAACATGGCTTTCAGAGAATTTCATTTCTGGAGACTTCCTCTGAGATAAGTTAGTTCCCAAAATATTCCACTGGTGGGAATTTGGCAGAACAGTGAATAAGTCCATATTGATATTACTGATTGGGCAGAACCTGCCAGGAATATAAGTCCAACATACATTTGGATTTTTGCAGTAGTGTATTGTTGAATTATTAATGACTATGCACTACGCAAAAAAAAAAAAAGACGACATTCTAGAATATTAGATTAACAGTGACAATAATACATCCAGACCTGACAGCAAAGCAGGACAGGAATGCAAAGCCCAAAGATGATTAAAATCTGGACTCAGATCTTAAGGATGATAATTTAATGGGCCATCCTAGATATACTATGACAATAAAAACATTAGTACTCTGGATGCAAGTTTGTAAAATGTGAAATAAAATATCCAGTTCCAGCCAAAAAAAAACCCCGAACAAACCTGAAAAACCAAAACCAACAAAAATTAAGTGCTTTGTAGTGTAAGTTCAAGGTTTTCTTGTAAGGGAGGGGTAAAAAGAGAAAACTAGTGCTTAATAATAAGGACAGAGAAAGTGTTTGATCAATTCTATATTAGTTTTGATCTACTTCTGCTTTCAAAAACCACTAGACTTACCCAAGACACAGGTCTTTGCAGATGTTTTTGTAGGAAGAAACTAAGCAGCAGCGTAAGCTCCAATGTCTGCAAAAGGCATCTTGGATTCAAAATGCACATCCACTTTCATATGCTTGATTCCATTTTCAAGCATTCACACAAACTTTCTGAATTACTCTTCAGAAAAGGAGTGAAGCAGAGCAATAGTACAAATTCTTTAATTGCTAGTTTTCTTTTTTCTTAAAATTTCAGTCAAACCAAAATAACTATTTTGTCACTTAGGAATGTGAATAAATCATTCTATATCTGTGAACTCCTCCCAAACACTTTACATCAGCTCTTCACTATTCATTCCTTCATAATCTGTAATTTAGTCACTTCAGTCAAGAAAAGAGAAGGTCAGAATAAGGAGAAAATTGTGGTTTGAAATTTTCTTAAGTCAAACTTGATTAAAAAAATGGGCTGTGCAGTTTTTTAACGTGAGGAATACTCTGGGTGAATTTCATGGGACTGTTTGCACAGAATCACAGAATGGTTGAGGTTGGCAGGGACCTCTGCTTTAGCCCAATTCTCCTGCTCGGCTCCCCCAGTCAGTTAGAGAAATTGTCACAGCTAAACCAAGTAAAACGAAGCTCTAGGCAGGTCAAGAGAAGTTTGGACAAAGCAAACCTGACAAGGATCAGTCCTGAGGTCTTCAGACTCGGTACAAATTTTATGGCCTGTTCCTAGCAATGGCTATGCTGTGTTACAGGGCTATATGGTTACAAAATCTCTGACTGTTCCCAGTCACCTTGTCCTTCAGGTGTTTGGATGTGGTTTCCAGGAATACTTGCTCCATCACCTTCCAAGGGACGGAGGTGAGGCGGACCAGCCTGTAGTTCTTCGTCTTCATTCTTGAAGGTAGGAGTGACATTCACTTTTTGCCACTCTTCAGGATCCTCTCCTGATCACCATAACATCTCAAAAATAACCGAGAATGGCCTCACAATGACATGCTCTCAGCAGGGACGGATGTGTCCCATGACACCCTCTGGACTTTATTGTGTCTCTTTTGTCTTTTTTTAAAGTATTCCATAACTTGATTCTCTTGCTCCAGACTTTCTCACAGATGTCAGGAGCCTGGGATTCCCACAGGCTGGTCTTACCAGTAAAAACCAAGGTGAAGAAGGCATCGAGTACCTTAGCCTTCCCTGTGTTCTTGGTTAGCATGTCCCGTATCCCGTTCAGCAGCAGGCCCACAATTTCCCTGCTCTTCCTTTGCAGCTGATATACTTGTAGAAATCCTTCTTGCTGCCCTCCACGTCCCTTGCCAGGCCCAACTCTAGATGAGGTTTGGTTTTCCTAGTCCTGTTCCTACCTACTTGGACAGCATCTGTATGTTCCTTGCAGATCACCTGTCCTTGCTTCTAATGTCTTGTGTGATCTTCTTATATTTGAGCTTTCTCAGGGGCTCCTTGCTCATCCTTGCAGCCACCTGCTGCTTTTGCTTCATTTCCTGCACAATGAGATGAACCATTCTGCAGATAGAAGCAATGATATTTGAAAATCACCTGGCTCTGCTGGTCCCCTTTACTCTCTAGGGATGTATTGCACAGGATTTTTCCAAACAGATACCTTAAGAGGCCAAGGTCTGCTCTCCTGGAGTACAGAGGTCGATCCTGCTACTTACCTTGTTCCCTCCTTGCGGGGTCCTCCACCATTTCACAGTTACTGCAGCCAAGGCTGCCCCTGACCTTCACATCCCTGATGAGTTCTTCCTTGGTTGTAGGTGTTTTGTCCAGCAGAGTGCTTGCCTTCGTTGGCTCTGTGATCATCTTTGTTAGGAAGTTCTCATCAATGCACTTCAGGAACACCCGGATTGCTTGTGCCCTTCTGGATTGACCTACCAGCCAGTATCACGGTGGGGCAGAGTTTTGTTAGAATGAAAAAATTCAGCATTTAATCAATTTTATTAAAACAATATTGCTTCTTGTGAAGGTACTTGTTTCTGAATAATGGAAAAAGCCACAAGAAAACCCAAACTATAGCCATGAGATTTTTTCTGGAGTCTTAATAGTCAGCTCAGGTAACTATTTTGCAGAGTGGGCAGCAAATTAAGACAACAGGAAAGTAATCAGGATAGCAACAGACAGGCAAAGATAAACACTTACCTTACTCTGAATTCTGGGTACATAAAATGAATGTATAAACAGGAAAGAAAAATCATGCTGCTTTTAGAGAAAGTGAGTGAGATGAGAACTGAGCTAACACCTGTTTACGTGAAAGAAATCTTGAACAAAATCCCAGCTCAGGATGATTCAAGAGAAATCCTTGCTGGTTCTCATGAGGCATCTGGCAGCATTTTACTCGTCTTTGACAGATACAGATTTTGTTCCTTATTCTGTCATGCATGACTGGGTAACCACAGACAAGTTGCCCAAAATCAAGTTTTGAAACAAGGCCACTTAATTTGTGAACCTGAGGCTTTGGATTACAATTTCAAAGCCCATGCCATACAGGCTCAGAGTCCATGTGCACCCTTTTGACTTCAGATGGCTCTCTGAAGGCTCAGCACATCTGAAAATCAAGCAAGAGAAGTCACAACTGCACAAGCACTTTGCACACTTCCCCTTCTTTCTCAGTGTGTCAGTTCCCCTCTCTTGTACAGATTTTTATAGCCATAAAATACCCATGAGGCTATTTACAAAGACATTGCCAAGTTAAACTAAGCTTTGTGGGTTATACTGAAATTAGCACAGTAAATTAAAAATGCAAACTGCTGTTATACATTCTTATAGTACCTTTATTTTACTGCTTAAATCATTCTACTAACCTTTGTTTTCTTTCAGCATCATCCTGTAGTCCCCAGGGAACCAATTTTGGTCAATCACACCTTCCTGTCGGGGCAAAATGTGTGTTTGGCGTCATAACTAATTGAGTTTAAGAAAAAGCCAAACCATGCTACCGTAATACAGTGACTGGCCTGTTTAATTAGTTAGGTGCTTTTTATTTTATTTTATAGGCTCCTGTTGCAGGGAGTTGGTCTTTGATGTTTCCTCTCTTTGGATTTGTTTCCAGTCACAAAACGTCTGTTCTCCATGTAATGGGGAAAAGTCAGGATAATGTAATCAGGCAAATATCCTCTAGCTGGTGAATCTTCTTCCTGATGGGAGTTTTGCTGAACGAAACTCTTTCTTTTATCAGGCAGTGATCTGTTTAGCCTGGGTACAGCTGCCCAGGAGCTGCAGGATTTTTTCTTAATGAATTATTTGTGAGTTGGGCTCCTCCTTGTGGGTAATGTTTGTAGCACATCGCTGGGCAAACTGGGCTGATCCGTTCGGGTTTCCTAGGTTTAGAAACAGCAAATCATTGACGATTAATGTGCAAAAAAAAAGTGTTTCAGTCATGTGTCAACACCCACCTCACGCCTGAGGTTCATTTGCAAGCCCAAAAGGGTTGATGGTTGTGTGCTCTGCAGGTGTTTTGGTGAAGAGCCAGACCAAGGCGGTGTGAAGGGAGATGCCCTCCTGGGGAGACCTGCGAGCCTTTTATTCACAGCTGTGCTGGTAGAAAATAAGCAACAGCCTAAGTTTCAATGGCTGCAAGGCACAACGGCTGATACAAGCAAGTTAGCCCACTACCCTTCAATTAATTATGAATTAATTTTTTGTTAGCTGGAGAAGCTGCTCCTGGCAGCAGCAGGCTGAGTATCTGCAAGAACACTGAGAGGAAACACTTCTGTGTGTCCTGAATGAAAGCAAAATGGCAGTGACCCAGTCGACCCACAATTTTATTTAATGATGATTTTTTCAGTCAGGTTTGTTTTTTTTCAGTAGAGCTGAAATAATGTGATGTGTTTTCAACCCTTGAAATATCATATCTGAATGTTATGCTGAACTAAAGGATCCTGTTGAAGTAGAAACCGTCCATTTAAGTCTGGAAAATGCATTTTTTTATCTTAATAGAATTTTATAGATCCTTCTTATATGCCGTTTGTCTTTGATGTTCTATCTTCTTATATTCATTTCCAGTGACAAATCATCTGTTCTCCACCTAATTATGAAAAGTCAAAATAAAATTAGGTCCATCTGAAACAAAAATTTAGATTTTTCTCAATACAATCCTTTTGGAGTTTTTTGGTTTGTTTTTTTTTTTTTTTTTTTTAAATTGAGCATTTCTGAAAGGGCAACGCTTGAAGGGGAGATTGGCACATAAAAATGATGAAAAAAATCTCCCCTTCCTTTGCTTTGCTGTCACTCAGATCTTCACCCTAGACAGACCCAAGCGATGATATTTCTGAGAAGCGTGTGTCTTTCCAAGTATGGCTGTGACCAGATACACATCTATACCTGTGAATGGGAGCAGTCACAAGCGCAAGGACTGGCCTGCAAGCTCCGTGCACTGCAGTTGTGTGTATGTTTGTCAGCCACCGTGAGCTTGCTTGGCCATGGGAACACAGTCCAGGGACTTCTCCTGTCCCTTTCCCCATCCCGTAGCTTTACCTTCCTGAGTGGTGAAGTGTCACCTGAGCCTCAGAGCCAGTGAGCTTGATCGCCCACGGGGATTTAACTGAGTATGTCCTTGGGACATGACAATGATCACAGTGCTGTTGTGATTTTCCTAATCGTAAATAGCTAGGCTTGATTCTTCATTGAGATTAGTTATAACAATAGAGATATGCTATGAAAATTATAATTAAAAAACCCAGCTAAGTGATCTGACCGCTACTGGGTGCAGAAAAAAACCTGTGCAGATATGGGAAGCGGTTTTTGTACAAGTCTTTAAGGAAATGAGACAATTTGTTTGCTCTTTTTAATGAGAGAAGAGCTGTGAAAGGAAATAAAAGTAAGAATCATAAAAGAAAGGTTTTCTTATAATCAACCTGTTGATTGTCTTGTCAAGAAGGAATGAATTGGTTATGGTTGTTGTCTCAGTCATTGTGTGTCATTGTCACAGAGGTAATGAGGGCATGAGCAGCTGAAGTACTTGGAGGATTCTATAAGTGCGTTTGGAGACTGCAGTGACTTCCACACCTTTAAGACAAAGGCTATTCCGAGCACACTAGGGAGTAAGTTGTTGCGGTGGCAAGTTATTTTTGACAGCATACTAGGGGTTCCTTTTACCTTTCTCTAAAACTTATGATGTTGGCTGTGGAGATGGTATAGATAGTAGAGAATAGGCATATGGGAAGAATGACATACTAGATTTATAAATATGATGTATAGGTTTGTTGCAATTGTATTCCTGGGTCAATGAATAATCCAAACAAAGCTTTCCTGCGGAAGTTGATGTCACCATATTGTAATTTATGCAAATTTCTCTTCCAGAAACACCAGCAGGAAGGCACCTTATAAAATTCAATACACATGCTGCTCCTTGAAGGAAGAATAAATTAGTCTGACCAGTTTGAAGAGAACTAACAAGACAGAGAATTGGAAAATATGTCAGCTGACACATCTGATTTAGGAAATGAATATCGATATTTGAATGTGTAGGTATGAAATTATGACCAACCTGCCCGTCTCTGTATTTAGAGGATGAACAGGCGCTTTGTGACAAAGCGTGCATAGGTGTTCTTTTCTTTCAGTTGAAGTTTTGTCTCCATGATCAGTCCTATGTTTTATGAGAGCTTGACGTTAATGAGACATTAATTCCATAATTGTCCTGAAAATAACAGAACTGCAGGTGGTAAATTCAGTCAGAGCTGCTCAGGCAAATCACACAGTCTGTAACCCAGATCTCAGCCTAGGAAGAAATACTGCTCCCCCATGAGAGAGGCTCGTTCTTGAAAAGGAATTTGTTGAGACGGCTATGACTGGCTAGAGGCACTTTTAGTGCCTCTGGTAAATCAGATACTGATGGTTATCCTGGTGTTTTGCACTAAATGGACTTCTGACCTATCTAAAAATTATTGTATTGCTAAATATAGTCAGTAAAAGTCAGTCTTCCTCTTGGGAACCATGTGAGAATCAGGTTCACCTGTGAGGAAGCCAAATAATTAATGTGATTTATTGATCGTATGCACTACTGCCTGCCAGAGAATTGAGTTCCCAGGGGGGTGGGTGCTTTTCAGGATTTAGTTGGCAGGTTTCAGCTTGTTCATCCAAAAGCAGAGCCTGGCTCTGAAAGATAAGGTGGTTGTAGCCTTGGAGATTCAATTATTTCAAGACTGAAAATATCTCAAATCCTCTGAATTATCCGTGTGTTCACAAATGTGGAAATAAGCCAGTGCATCACGAATTTTTCTAAGCATTAATTTTGCTAGTGTTTATAATGCTAAAAAAACCAGCCATGTATCAACAACAACTGTAGTTTTAGCAGAGGTACCATGGCTTTTCCTTAGATGTACACTAGATGCTAAATGTAGAGTCAGAGAGGAGTACTGTGTTCCCTTTTCCTGGCAGCATTGCTGCCCTATCTTTGTACCTTCTGAACAGAGACATACCCTAAATTCAGCCTCTCACTGGTAATGAAATGCACATCCTCATTCTTTGAAACAAAATATGCGTTTCTTTACACGATGCCCGGTGTGCTGCCCTTCAGGTCCTCTGCTTCTGGAAGGAAGGGGAGAGGGCTGAGCTACTGAAGTCACAAGGGAGCCGTGTTGTAGCATTTGAATTCTGCTTTGAATTTTTAAAAAGTGTCTGCAATGTTTGAATTTACTCCATGTGACTGCTTGAAAACACCATCTGACCAGCATTTCTGCTTGTTATTTCTTACATCTGTCGTAACGTTTGGCCCAGCTACTAGCAGGGGCTATCTGGAAAAGCTTACCCAGCTCCCAAGCCCCAGTGTGGATGTGCTCTGGCTGGCACAAGCTGAATGACTCATGTGTCAAGAACGTCTCTAGATTCAGCTCAGCTTTATAGCTGGAGATTGCTCAGCCTTTGCTTTTCAGCTGACATCAAAGAGTGTTAAAATAGATGGTATTTTGTCTCCAGCCACTTTCCTTGGTTTAAACTGGAATTCTCAAAGGTTTCAGTTTCACAGAGCAGCAAATACAGTATTTTGTGCCCAGAAAAGATTTTCCTTAAGTGGTGCACAATGAGCAGCCGTGTCCTTCTGAAATCCCTCCTTCCATCAATTGGCCTTTGCTCTCTTTACTTAAACAGACAAATGCTCTTCAGAAGATGGACTCTCCGTTATGTTTAAAAACATCTTTCTGGAGGGAATTATTGGAAACCTTGTTACTCAATATTCAATGTAAATATTTTCATTTTTTCTAGGGCCAAGTCCTGTGTCTTTGTTTTGTTCTCATTTTCTACCTCTTAGAAGCTTGGGCAAGCAGCAGGTCTCACCTGTGCTGGCAGCTCTGATAGCTCCCGTTTGTTTTTACATTCTTCTCTGCACATGAAGAGCTCAAAACAAATTCTAGGTTAATTTTTAATTTATAGTAGGGAAATCCCAACAAGTCTATCAGCTAGCAGCTAGGATGGGCAGGTGTCAATCTCCAATAGGGCGCTGTGGAAATAATCACAGCACTCCCTAGAAATGCTTCTAGCTAAACACAGGAGCAGGTGTCATGTTGGGAAGCTTCTCTGGAGTGCCCTGACTCCTCTAGCAGAGTTCAGCAGTGTAGAATGGGTTTTTATAGGAAATTATTTTATTTTGTTTTGTTTTGTTTCATTTTGTTTTATTTAGAAAAACTAAAACAGATACACAAGCATTCCTGGTTGTCCAAAGTCTGTCTATGTCATTTAATATTGTTTTTGACTGAAGTTTTTGGAAAAGAGGCCTAATTGCTTTTGGAAATTTAGCAGTCCCTGGGAGGAAACCAGTGGGATTTGCAGTGTTGATTTTTAAGCTGGAAGGAGCAAAGCAGTGAGGGAACTGCATTGCAGGTCATCTACCTTGGGTACAGTTTCTCCCACAAGCTGCAGGCTCCAGTTATGAGCATCACAGGACAGGACAGATTTTAAAGGTTGTCATTCAAAACAGCACGTGCAAGAAATAATTAAAATATCATAAAGCCACTGTAGCGCATCCCTAAAAGAGCTGGGATAATCTGAAATTGCCACTGTCTTGTGACATGGACTTAGGTCCTTTCTCTCCATTTTAAATGATGCTCTTTCTTCAAAGTGGCTATCTGGAGCCTATGAAAATTATTTTCCCAGGGAAATAACTATTTTTTTTCCTGTCCTTCATCACCGGCTTATTGTTGGAGGTCCTCCCGTGGTCTATCTGCCAGCTCGGGGCGGGATTGTCATCATGCCAGGAGAGACAAAAACTGTAAGGGATTTCCCTCGCCTTTGCTGGAGCTCAGCTGGGGCCAGGAAACAAGAAGCCAGACAGGGGGCGGCATCTGCCCAGCCACCGCCGGCCGGCCGCGATCCTAAATGTAGAGTCAGAGAGCCCGGTACACTCCCGGTACACTCCCGATGCGCTCCCGGTACCATCCGGATGCGCTCCCGATGCGCTCCTGTGCTCCGGCTGAGGCGGGGAGCCTGCAAAGGAGGAAAATCAGCTGTGGTTGCTTGTGTGCAGTCAGCTGGGCAGTCTTGCGAACACAGGAAAGCTGTTTTCATTCTTTTCGACGAGCTGCAGTGGTGAGGGCAGATCAAAGTAACGGCAGCCCCAGTGGTGGAGTTGTTGTGTAGATATCAAAGTGTTCCGTGGAAGGAAGTCTACCGCTGCATAATTGGTTTAGTATTCGTAGCTAGAAAATGGGATGCTAAAAAAAGAAGTGGGGACAGTAAATGGAACATCTGACTGTGGACTTTGTAGTGTCAGGTGTTATCTGGAGCACTGGTTTCAGTCGAAGCAGATCAAAAAGCAGCAACTAGTCCAGTTTACTGCTAATCCAACAGTTGCTTCTTCTCATATGTTTATAGGCCTTTGTTTCCTTTTGACAGACAGGGTTGTTTATGTAATGGCACAAAGAGCTGTAGATTGCTGTGATCATTTGAATAATGGAATACCTGTACAGTTATTTTCTTCCACTGCTGACACTAGAAGCCATAGATTAAGCTTGAATTGCAAAAAGAATAGAGTCAACTCCTGAGCTTCCTATAATAGGTACCAGACAAAAAGGAGCAGTGACAGCTCCTTTTTAGATCATGAGTACCTAAAAATTAGCATCCAACAGTCAGTGTTGCCAGTCCTGAGTACCTCTGTGGAGCTGAACCTATGCAAAGCAATTATCATCTGTCACATGTAGTTTGTTCTTTCTTTCATCTTATTCCTAGGAGAACTGGCAGGTCTCTGCTCTGATGCCCCAGCTCTCCTCATGGGTGAGTTACAGGCGCTGGATATGTCTACTGCCACCTTTTGACTGGGGTGAAGTCAGATACCAGCTTTGCAACAACCTGCATCTTCCTGGAAGATAGGCAGGGCAGATCTGAGTGCTGGCTAGAAACCCCAAGGCTTGAACCCAGGTGAGCTCTCCATGTTCCCTCGCCAGCCCCTGGGGCTTTGGGCACACCTTTCTCCATCTGGCTGCCAGGTGGTGAGAAACCCGGCAGGTTGCTGCCTGCAGCATTAAAGCAATTGCCTGCTGCAGAAAGCTCTGCACTGTGCCGATGTCAGCTGCGATCTCTGTCTTTGAGTGGTCTGTTGTGGTCCCGGTCTACGTCATGAGGACCTTCAGATGTGGGGACAGGAGATTCCCGGGAAGCCAGGGCAGGCTGCTAGGCTGGCACTGATGGACTTGCAGCAGGAGTGGTGAACTGCTCTCTGGCAGTTTTTTAAGAGGTGATGGTCTTGCGCCCACTCCTCCCCTGTGTTAGCACACTGGGACTCACAATGCAATACACTGTTACAGCCCAGATGCTTCCTCGGCCAG
Organism: Syrrhaptes paradoxus; assembly: GCA_013400615.1. Classification (NCBI taxonomy): domain Eukaryota; kingdom Metazoa; phylum Chordata; class Aves; order Pterocliformes; family Pteroclidae; genus Syrrhaptes; species Syrrhaptes paradoxus. The sequence goes on along the minus strand of VZTO01011466.1, from coordinate 122,685 downwards.
GGCTGGACAACTGATATCACCCCTTCCACAGCCCACTGGAGTGCAGGGGGTTTGTCATTACTTGAAATTGGAACAAGATTTGTCCTTGAGGGCTATATTCAGAAATGAATTTAGACAGACTAGATGTATATAGTCCAGAAGTAATTTAGTACTTACTCTTCCTAGACATTTCCCTTGAGCTCTCATGCTGCCTGCAGAGATATTCTCACTCCACTGCAGCAGGTACAGAACTTCCCTCACAGCCAGGTCAGATTAGGGGAATTGGCTGGAGTGGTGCCAAGTTCAGAGGATCCCGGTTCAGAGGACGCAGAATATACAAATTCATGGCAAAGGACACAGCAGCACAAAGTGCCATCAGGGCTGCCACCTTCTCACTGCTGCAGGACTTGTTCCTGCCTCTTATCTGTGACTGCTTAGTTTAACCAGCACTCAGAGTCTCACCAGAGGGAGCCACAGCATTCCCTCATCCTCGTCAAAAGTTCTTATCAAAACCATCACGTTTCCTTTAGGCCTTTTCAGTCCCTTTCTTTCTAAAGTCCCACATCTCTCCTATCCAACCCTGAAATGGGATGCTGTTTGGACAGGAGGAGGGCTTTTGTCCCTGTCCCTCCTCCCCTCCCCTGCTTTAGTGGTTATTGTGGCTTCCTTCTTGCGCCAGTCTCTTGCTTCCCAGAGGAGTGCTGTCGTTGCAAGTCAAACAGGTAAAATGTAGGTGCCACTTCAAAAGAAAACAGTGAATCTTGCTCCGTTCTTTGAAAGAAGTGACTTAGATAGCTTTTCTCTGGAGGATTCCTGGCTCTGTGTCCCACAGGGGCGCAAGCACCTGCACACAACCCTGAATTAATCCCCTCAGATCCTCAGAACAGCAACCTTCTTCCTTCATCTTGGTTTTTATTAGCTATCCCTTAGGAGAGGGTTTCTGGATATTTCTTTGGAGGTGCCTAACCCCATCACAAGAGGTGTATGGACATCCCATTCATCACAGGGAATCCTGTGTTCATTATTGCCTAAATTCCTTACTGGTTCACTAGAAATGTGGGTGCTTGTGTTAATATTTATATGTGGAGGTTTTTTCCATAGGTTAGATATTTTAAACTGTTGGCTGGTTGCAGGCCCATTCTACACCTGTTCTAAACATCTTACTGGGTTAAGCCAAGTGAAGCCAATGCTTTTGTACAAGGGATGCAATGACTCAGTTTCTCCAGCCATCCTCATGGCCCATCTTATGTCTTTAGCTTTTTAGTGGCCTCCAATTCGTCCATTCTCATGCTCAAATAGAAAGAAAAATGTGTTACATTAAAAGGAAATGTATCTTTCTTTTCCTTGCATAAATTTGAAAGGGTGCACACTAGCACTGAGGGCAGGTGGAGTGGGACCCAAGGCTTACTCAACGGTGAAGTTCTTGGACATTAGATGCTTACCTATTTCAGTAATAGAGACACAGTGAAATTCTCAAATAGATTTTGAGTTAACAAGCTACTAAAAGTAAGGATTTGCAAGATCAAATGCTTGCATGATTCTCTACAGAATTAATTCAATTCAAGCAGCTTACACTGCATGATTAGGACCTTAAACTTCAAGTGCATGTGCTTAATTTTTTTTACATACAGACCAGGTTGACAAAATTAATAAATTATTCTAGCAAATTGCAAGCATGTTTGTTTCCACATTCAAGTCTAATTAGGACAAGACCGCTGTGAATCATTTGAAAGGTTCTTGAGACATATTTTAATGACATCCTTTTGTCTGTTTTTCCATGCAAACTTTAGCTGGTGTACTCATGGAAAAGATAATTAGAAATATACCGATATACTCCTCAGAAGGCAAAGTTGTCTTTGTTACTTAGTAAAACAACAAAAAAAAAGACAAACAAACAAACACATGCTCTCATTCAGGCATGGCAATTTTCTAGATAGTAGGTACGTAAGTGAACAGCTGAAGTGAAATATTTGGTTGGTTCTCTTTCTGATTTCTTACTTAGGTGCAACACAGGGATTTAGACAAAAAAGACAGGCAGGACTCTTCCCCTGCTGTGAAAGTGCATGCTAGAAGAAGACTGCTGCTTCACACCTGCCGTTGCTAAAAGGGAAGTAACGACCCCGAGGTAGCTCTGGGGGTGTCTCCACCAGACAGTGGGTACACACGGCCCCACGCCTGTCTGCCCAGAGGAGTGTCATCAGCCACTGCCCAACACCAGTTCTGAAATCAGAACTCCTCCCATCCACATTCCTAAAGTGGTCACACGCATGGTATGCAATGATGCTCTACATTAAAAAAAAAAAAAAAAAAAAAAGTGTGTGCATGTTGGTGTAAGTGAGTTTAAAGATTTCGCTGCCATACTTACGGAAGTGTTTTATTGCCAACCTAAGGCAGTAATGTATAGCTTTGCCTGATCTTCTTTAAGAGAATTTACAGAATTTACAAATTTTATGCATTTTTCTAAGCACATACCAGAAGATGTTCCATAGAACAGAGCACAGTCCTGTGTCCTTCTGCTTCGAGCTCTCCTTCTTTGTTAGGCAGTGTAAGACTCCTCTGCTCTAGAACAATTCCTTGCTACCATGGTTGTTGCATCTTTTCCCAGTTCATTTACAAGTTGTGTTACTACCATGGTAAAAGTTAAACACTTCACTGTAAACTGCTTCACGACCAGATCAGTTTTATTTTTCTCAATAAATCTTGTGTGCAGGGCTATCTGGATTGCTCTTCTCCCTTGGTTGCTACTGATACACTCTACCGTTTCACAAGGTAACTCCTCTCATTAATTCTGCCTGATTGGTTTTGCCAGCATGACTTGCTAGAGTGCAGACAGTGACAAAGTTCGCAAAAATTTCTATGCACCTGAAGGGGTACTCTGCAGGGAAGAGGAGTAGGAGATGTGAGAAAAGTCACCTTTTATCGGTGCAAGTGTCTTGAATGCAACAGACAGGAAAAAGTGCAGTAAGTGGGCAGCTTCTTCAGTTCCTGATTTTTCTGCAAGGATGAGCCCTTTGTCAAGGAGTCAGTGAGTTTCATGCAAATTCACAGAAACTTTAACTCTTGGAGTGCTAGAAATACCTGTGAGATGCATTAAAACCTTTCTCTTCTGAGATTTGTATTTCAGTAGGTGGCCTCCTGCGTTTACAGATGCCACACACCTAACACATCAGCCCCGTTCTCCAGGCCTTTGACAGGCGCTCCTGAAGGAACCTCCTCGGTGGTGCAAGCTGACCATCTGTTCAGGGTGGATCCTTTAAAATTGTTGTCTGTCCTATAGGAGCCATGGTGGGAGGCCTCCTCCTAATCCCACTGAAGGAGTAAGGACTCCCATTAACTTCAACAGGCCTTGGATCAGTGCCTGTGGGAAGCTATTTTATAAATCCCAGCTTGCCCTGAGCAGCCTAGTAATGCCTACAGTTCTTATAACTTACTAAGACATGTTTTGATACAAAGCCACTCTTTACTTCAGTTTTTCTAGGATTATTTGGAAGAATAAGGTCACCCAGTTGAACTAAAATATGGGGTCTTGGAGGTTAGGAGAAGAAACTGGTGGTAGGTCCAGTATTTTTTTTGATGCAGCCCTGTTTATTTGTGAAGAATGTAAATAGCTCTCTTTTCCCAGAGCACAGCTGGGATCAAGAAGGTTACAACTCTCTTGCTTCTAGCACCAAAATCTTCTTGCAAAATCATCTCTCCGTCGTTTAACAAATGCACTCTTATGCCTGTCCACCCTGCTGCTGTTGTCTGACCATGCAGCACTCTCTTGTACAGTCTGTTTGATTTCTCTTCCAGGCTGAATTAGATCCAGCACCTCCTCCAAGTGACTATTTCCCTACTTATCACCTCCTGTTCAGACCCCATTTATGGTGAATATTTGTATTTACAGTGCAACCTTCTGGGTGAAGTGACCATTTTGTGTTCTATGTTTATACATCAGTGGTCTCTTCGTCCACCATGATGACAACAACAATAATAATAAAAATTAAAGTGTGGTGCTCCCAGTTTCCTCTGGGACTCTGCCCACGGCCCCCTCCAGCCGGTCCTGCTCTGGTAACCCTGTCTCAGGTGGTTTTCCAGCTGCAAAAGAGTTAACAGGGCAGCTGTTCCCAGCACCTTATGTCCCAAAGAGGGAGTTAACTGGAAGGTGTCAAAAGGGTAAGGGAAGTTGAGAGCAGAAGGGGAAGGGCCTGAAATGGTGGATCTGACTATTTCTATCCCAACTGAAGCCCACAAAAGGCTGAGCCACCTGATTTAGGTCTGGGGGCAGGAATTCAGGATTCCCTGTGTGTGTGAGCTGGCCCCCAGCCAGGGGTAAACCCATCCCAATTCCCACAAGGAAGGAGGGAAAGGTCCTGACCAGGATCAGCAGAGCTGTCCCTGTGCATGTGGGCAGCTTGGTTTGGGTAGCCAAGTCGTTTCTGAGAAAGATTGAGTTATTAATGTGAGTATAGAAAAAAGAAATGCTTGTAAAGCCCACTGCTGACAGGATTTCCCATCTTAGAGCTTTGTAAGTAGGGGGGAAAGACTTTCTGGAAACAAATTCTTTTCCTTGAAGAACGACTTGGCACCAAGGAAAGAATTCACTATGTTTGCACCGACCTGTCAGAAGGTGAATTTGAACTTGTTGCTCTTGCTTATCCTGCCGGAGCGTGGGGTTGATTTGTGAATGTGCAGTGTTTACAGAGGGGAACGTGAGCCGGGCACATCCAGAGAGCAGAGTTACAGTTTGTCAGTGTAGTTTCTCTAAAAGGAAGATAATATGCAAGCGTTTGTAATGTAGCTTGGGTGCCAGCCTAATTCTGTGGGCCTGTGGTGTTCGTTATAATGGCACATTGCATTCCTTAGGGCTGGGAGATCATTTTATCACAGTATTTGAAGTATAAACTGAAGTCAAAGTAGAAACTGGCTTTTTTTATTGCTAGTGGGAAGGTCATAATGTACCCTGCTGTGCAGGCAGCAAACTTTAACTTCAGCTGGGCAATTGCACTGAGGCTTTTCGTGTGATCACTGTGCTGCCCAGGGCTCTTGCTCCCCTCGGTGCTTCTCACAGTGGGACTATGTGACACGGGGCAGTGCTGCGCTCAGACACCAGCTCCGGATGAGCTGCCTTGGCTGCTAGGAACAGTTACAGTCATGTCGATGCAATGCTTGGCCTGAATTAACTGGCCTTTCTGAGAAACCGCGTGCAGTTGTCCAACAGGGTCTGTGTTGGCATGCCTGGTTTTTTGTACCCCTCTCACTACCTCGAGTATCTTCTGCTGAGCCATAGAAACATATTCCCGTACCAGCTGTACCCAAGCCATCTTCTGTGGCCCTGGGTGCTGTGAGAGATGGGCAGTGTCGGTGTCTTGCAGTTATGAATTAAAAATCGTTCACCTTCTCTGTTTATTTCAGGGCACTTCTGGCCTGCTGATGTTTTGTTCCATGTTCTTCTAGCCTGTTTGAAACTCTGAACAGTGCTTGTTGGAAAGAATAAGGTTGTGGCACTGAAAATACAGGCCACTGGAGAACAGCTGTGTTGTGCCTATCTATCATTAAATAAAGAATAGAGCTCTAAAAGTGTTTACAGACTGTAAAACAAAAGCAGATTGAATATGTTTTAAATTCTAGGAACTAACCTAAAATTTGCTATAAAACAAATATATGGCTTACAGCTGGAAACCTGTCAAAACACCCAAATGATTGCTCTGTACTGTCTGGAAAGAGTTTCTGTGCCCAAAGTCTTCAGAACAGCAACAGATGTACTATTGCATAAGAGAGACATCCCTATTTTGAATTTCAGTTTATAGTACAGAGAGGCCTACAAGAGAAGTGAAGTTCTTTTCATCTTACCCAGGTCCCTCTGCTTCCTCCTTAACATCTTGCTCCATGTACTTCTCCTGTGTTAAAGCGATTAGCAGAGAGATAGAAAATGAGAACATACATCATTATAAGAAGAGGAAAAGCCATCTGTCTCAATGTTTGTGGCTGGCTCTTAATTCAACCATGTTGGGGTTTTTTTCCATGCCCCTCAAGCCCCTCCTTTTCCAGAAACAATCTATGGGATCCCGCATCTCTTCTTAAGTAACATGTTCCAGATGGTCAGCTTTGTGCAGAACGGATTGGCCTCAGCTTCTCCATTTTTCCCTAGTTTCTTTGTGTTCATATTTCTTCCCCTCTCTTTGAAAACCCTTTGCCCAATCATCTATCTCTCTCTGGGTCTGTTTCCTAGTTTTTATAGTATAATCAAAAGATATTTGTGTCACACAGACATTTTTGTCAAAAACCCAGTCCCTACCACACGAGGATAATGAGGTTTTTCTTGTCTTTAAATGAAGATGTGGAAGAGAGGTTGTGGGAAGCTGTACAAACAGGCAGTTTTATGGAGAGCATTCAGTTAATCAGTGTGAATTCAACATTTTCATTGAATATTCTATTCAATGGATTAAATAATATTACTGTTATCAGTCAGCTGTGTTGTGTCTTGCGCTTTAGGATGGCATCTATACTTCAAACAGCTTAGTTCTGCAGTTCACGTCTAACTCCTTGTTTCCTGGCTGCCCACGTGGCACCAGTTTGAATTCACCCCTGACCCCTCTGATTCCCTCTGAAACAGCGTGTGCATGGGTCTAAAGGTCTCTCCTCCCTTCTGAGACCCCTCCCAGTAGCTGGGAAGGATGGTGCTTACCCAGTTTGACCGCCTCCCCTTCCATATTCCTCTGCCAGCATCCTGGCAGCCTTTGCACGCTCGAACAGCCTCACTTGCTCTCCTGTGCAGCCCAGGACATGCAACGTCCACCCTTCATTGCATGCCATGAAAACACCCAACACATTGCTGGGCTGGAGCACAGCCCTCAGGGGTTTTTTTGACATCTTGTCTCTGGGCACCACGCTGGGCTCAGTGGGCTGTGTTTGTGCTGATAAACAAAATCCCTCGGCATTGCCCTTCCAGCCTGAGGGCAGGCTGTGCATCATGGCAGGCACGGCCAGAGCCCTCGCAGCTCAGCCGTCCCCCTTGAGAAGAGCAGGGTCATCCGTGTGTGTTATCCTGGGAATGGTCTCCCAAAGGTACCCAGGCGTTGCCCATGAGGAGACCTGATGGCTGGGGCCAAAATCACCTCAGGCAGCTGAGCTGGGCAGAGGAAACAGATGTGTGCCAGTTGTGCGTTAGTGTTCAAGCCCTGTTTAGTCTATTAGTATCGGTGTGGCGGAGGAGTCTGTATTTACAAGAAATTTTAGAAACTGGAAATAATTATGAAAATATCCCGAGGCCTCATGGGATTTTAATAATTCTGAAGATGGAAAAAGATGATCTTTTATAACTGCAGCCTTATACCCTCAGTCCTGGACAAGAAGTAAGACAGGGCTCATTAGGGTAGGAAGATTTCCCACATTTTCCATCTGTTGGTGCAAATATTTGAGGCAACGAATGTGTGACATTTCACAAAGTCAAGAGACTCTCTCAATCTATAGCTGGGGGCTATTCCTGCTCAATTAAAGCTCAGGCTTTAATGCACAGATTTCCGGGAGAGAAGCGGTCTGCGGCGCCAGGACAGAACAGCTGGAGACACCCAGGCACAGCCTGTCTCCAGCCCTGCCACGGCTCGGAGGACTGCGTGGGAAGAGGGCTGGTCACCTACCCAACACCCTTCAGCACAAATCCCACTGACTCACCGCTTCTCCTTGCCTATAGCCACAGGAGACCATCAATTAAAATTAGAGGCATAGTAAAACGCAGAAGAGGAGAATGCCTTCTATAAATACACCTTAAAACAAATGGGCTTTTTTTAACATGGAAAAAAATATTAGGCAAAACAGTGGATATCTCACAGCTCTTATTGTTTAGAAACAGGGATTTTATTTTTCCAGTCTGCTCTTAATTTTTCCATTCTCTCGATTTGGAGTGCAGTGCAAATACAGTGCAGCTACATTTCTGCTTTCCATCCTAAACCTTGCAGATCACATTGACAACAATTTAAGCAAAAGGGCTGCTCGGAGTTACAAGGATCATCTGATTTACAGAAACTTCTAGGCTGGAGACATACCATGCTCTCCTGCAGGAGACCAGAAAAGAAATAATGTTGTGTGGCTTATGTTGCATATTTTTATTAATATCTTTGTTATCTCTCTGAGTTCATACCAGTTATGAAGAAAAACTTTCAGTGTGAAATCTTGCTTATCAAAATTGTTAAGGAAGCTCAGTTCCACAGCTTTAAATACAATGACAAGAGCAATCAGTCAAACCATCTTTTAAAGTTTTTTTTCATATTCTCTGGAGGGAGTCTTCTGAAAGCTAGTTGCTTGTATTTATGTTCATACATAAAGGCATTAACATGAATAAGAGAGCTGCAAATAGGAAGATTTTTCATAGTAATTTCATACTGTATTCCATGGGCAGCTATATCAAGATAAATGCATTGTATACACGTGTACTTTTTGAATTACTATCTCTGCTTTTTTTCTAGATAAGTAATTGATCAACAAAACACTGCAAACATGTTAATCTGATTTGAACTAGGTCATTGATTGAACCACATTTGTAGTTGTTTAATTTAATTTACAATTTTTGAGTACCTGAGCTTACCTAACCCAAATACCCAGAAAGTATTAGTGTTAACCTCAAGTGTTAAAACAAAAATCCAACTTTAAAATGTACTTTTGATTGTGATAACGCACTTTTTTACCACATCGTTGCTGATGAAGATGTCTCCAGTCTCTAGTAGAGACCACGTAACTTTGCCATCCTCTTCTCTCTCTCTGCTTATGTCTGAGAATGCAACTGTCTTGTGGAAATCCCTGACTCAGGAATGCCCAGATTACACTGACAGCACTGCAGGACCAAGAGTGAAGCTTTGCACACTGGGGTGTCTAAGTGCCACTGTCATGGAGTGGTTGCTTTCTGCAACCTAAGCCATAACTGTGTTCTGGTGGTTAAATCCCTTGATACACTATATGATCACCTCCAGATTCAGACTGTCCCAGATTACACGTTCTGCAAAATTTTGCCTCCTACACAATGAAGCATGATGGACCTTGCAGCCTGTAACATGCACAGAGCTAAGCTGTGGTCTGCTCAGTTTCCATCTGTGATCAGGATCATGTATTTTCTCTGAAGTGCTTGTCTTGTGACATACAGAAGTGATTTTGCAATGTAAACACCATGATTTTAAAGGTTATTTTCTCTGTTTTTTCTGACAAAAGAAAGATTCATTCTTTTATCTGGTGATTATACCAAAGCCACAGGGATAACTCTTACCTGTTAGGAGCATGCCCTCTCCATTCAGGGGGACAAGGAGGTTGTGGAAGGTCGATAGAGCAGCTGCTCTGCTCCAGGGAGCAAGGAATGGCATGCAGGGATTTCCTCTTTTCCCTAGATCTGTACATGTCTCATGCCAGCTTGAGGGTTTGTAACCCTTGTAAAGTTCCTTAACGTCCCCTATGGAGGTGTTTAGGGGGATGCTGTGGGTGGGCTGAGTCTCAATGGACTGGTGCAGGACTGAACACAGCTCCGAGGTCTGGGGACCCTGACAGCAGGGGCAGGTGGTGGCAGTGAGGTCTCACAATAGACAGCAGAGGTGGGGAGCAACAGAAAGCCCGGGAGAAGACACCACCCTGCAGCCCCTGTGTGCTGACAGCGTGGATGTCCCCTGGTGGGAGCCCTCATGGCAGCACGGAGGCTGCTCCCGGCCGGCAGCTTTACCAGATCCATGTGACGTTAAGCCTTTTGGCAGGAAAAACTTTGTGGAAAAAAGCAAAAGTTGCACTGGATCTTGTTTTGATTATTTGTTTCTAACTTCACTACAAATGGAAAAAATTTCTCTGGCGAGCGTCTGCTTGTTATTTTCCTATTGTTTTACCATCCTCCCAGCTCTCAGTAGGGATGAACAATCCTCAAATGCCACTCCGAAGGCTTAGGTCAGGTTATAGACCTGCAGCACCGGGAATGGTTTTTATCCTTCTCTTTTCTTTATTTCCCTTTATTCTGCTTCAGCTCCATTTTCTCCTTCTCCTCTGTTCTTTCAGCCTAAGTGCAACCAGCAGTCCCTTCAGCAAACAGCCCCTTCCTCTGATTCCCAATTCTCTTCACAGGCAAGAGCTGCGGTTTGGTTGTGATAAATGTGTACATTTCCACAATCAGGATAAATAAGATGTAAGCAGCTGATCTATACAAAGGCAAGCAGTATAGAATAGGGTGTTTGGTGAGTATTTTTCCACAAAAAAGGCTTTTAAGAGTCTCAGTATAATTGATAGTAAATTTGCAGCTGCTGAATCAAGCTGAGCAAAAGATTATGTTTGAATTTATTTTTTTTAACACATATGGCTTTTGAATTTCATACACTGAGCGGAAATCTCAGGTAACCACAGGGTCTAGAGAAGAAGAAAATTTGCTATGAGAGAACTGAAATATGGATTCACTGCTTGAAGGTCAAAATTTAACATAGAAGAAGATGGGTAATGAGGAAATGAAGGGAAAGGGAACAAGAACAAGTAAGCTTTCCTGCAACTTCAGTGACCTTTGTGCAATCAGATGTCTCATATCACTGGGCAGATACATTTAGTTTTTTACTAGAGTGTGAGTTTATTTTTTTTAAAGGCAAAGATGTTATTTCAAATCCGTAGGATTTTCCACTGGGTAGTAACTAAAGCCATTCAAACCATGACCTGTAAGAAATATACTTGACATTATCTTGAGAAGTAGATTTATTTCAGGATTGCTTTAAGTTCACAGTATTTATGTTACAGAGAGGTAAGAGATACATTACAGTGCCTAGGTCATGTGGAGGAGGATTAGGCAATACTTAACTATATCTAGATCTAAATTTAGTCTTTTTCTCCCTCCCAGTTTAATGTCTTCATTTCAATAAAAATGTTTGTTACTCTACTTGAAATATAGAAACATTCAAAACACACTTCTGTTCTTTGTTTTTAGAATTAAAGCACAATTCCTCTTGTTAAAGCTCAGTTTGAAAAATTCATTTATAACACAAACACGAAGAGCATTGTAATGTCACTTCTAATCCCAGCTGCCTCCACCTGTTCTCTGCCTGGCCAAAATAGAATATAAGCATCCAACAATGTACTTATACCTGATTATTGCCTGTTTTCAAAACATCTTACAACATGTGTAACCCTTGTTGCACATGGCAACACAGGGTCATGATATCCCAAGTCTCTCAGCTTGCCTGTCTCCTGGACGACACTCTTAGCTCTGTTTCAAGACAGACCGCTAGAGAAGTTGAAGGTTGGTTATTGTGCTTTTCCAGACACGCTCCCCCGTCTTGCCCCTAAGTCTTGAAGGCAGTGAGGTCTCTCAGTTGCCTGCTATTCCAGCAAAGCAGTTCTGTTTTGAGGCTGTATCATCCGAGTGTGTTAAAGAGACAGAGATCTTGGCAGTCTTGCTGGATCACAAGTCCATAGAATCATAGAATCACAGAATGGTTTGGGTTGGAAGGGACCTTAAAGATCATCAAGTTCCCACCCCCCTGCCATGGGCAGGGACACCGTCCACTAGCCCAGGTTGCTCAAAGCCTCATCCAGCCTGGCCTTGAACCCCTCCAGGGATGGGGCATCCACAGCTTCTCTGGGCAACCTGTTCCAGTGTCTCATCACCCTCACAATAAAAAATTTCTTCACATTATCTAAACTAAATCTAACCTCTTTCAGCTTAAAATTGTTACCCCTCATCCTCTCACTACACTCCCTGATGCAGAGTCCCTCCCCATCTCTCCTGTAGCCCCCTTCAGGTACTGGAAGGCTGTTATAAGGTCTCCCTGGCATCTTCTCCAGGCTGAACAACCCCAACTCTCTCAGCCTGTCCTTGTACAGGAAGTGCTCCAGCCCTCTGACCATCTTCATGGCCTCCTCTGGACTCACACCAGCAGGTCCATGTCCTTCTTAAGTTGGGGGTCCCAGGGCTGGACACAGTACTCCAGGTGGGGTCTCACGAGAGCGGAGAAGAGGGGGAGAATCTCTTCCCTCAACCTGCTCATCAGGCTTCTATTGATAAGCCCAGGATAAGTTCCTCCTGAATACCCAGGTCTCAATGATGTCAAATAAATATCAGGTTTTACTATAATTTTGTTTTCTGTCAGAGGTAGGGTGATACATGCCTTGTCACCTGCACTGTGGCACTTTGTCATGGGCTGCAGTGCACCCTGCGGCTCATAAACTGTGCCCAGGGCAGAAGGTCAGAAAATGTGTGTGTGCCCCTGGAGAAAGGAAGAGGCAAGATTCCTCTTTTCAAAAACTTTACTAAACAACCAAAATTTTTTCAGCCAGATTGTAAATTCTGAATTGTTTATGCCCATCAAATAGAGCAGGATCCGTGCTTCTACATCCTATTTTTCCCATGGGCAGTCTCTCGCCACGTTCCATCTCGCGTGACGTGGTACCTTTCCCCTCGCTGAGCTCTCTGGTGCACTTAGGGTGATGTCCTGTGATGAAGAAGTCCAGACCACAGATAAGCCTGGATGGAAAACAGCTGAATTTCAGCTCCTGCAACTCATGGAATATTGTAATAATATTTCCAAATAGAAAATATTTATGGTCAAAATGTGTTTTTGTTGTTGTTAAGCGGCATGAACATTTTCCATAGTGGCCACTGATTTTTTTTTTTTGTGAAGAAATTTGTTTACTCAAAACCCTAATATTCTCAGTAAGTTTTTGGAGGTGGGAGACCAATTCCAAACCACACTGTATTTGTTTACTATGGACTACATTAGTTCTCTTTGTTAAATTTAAGGATGAGATATTTGGCTGTCAAATCTTGAGTTTGAATCCCTGGTTGAGTGAGGGCTGCCATATTCCCACCAGGTTTCTTCAGACATATCCCCATGAATGCTGTGACAGAGTAGACTGTGGGCTGCTGGTTGGAAATTGTCACCTTCTAGCTCTACTGAGGAGCTACCAGCCAGTCAGCCCCAGTGTACATCCACGGGCCAGGACCTCTTATATCCTCAACTATAAAAAGGCATTTTTAGAGGAAAAGTTTGTATTTGGACCCTTCTGTATTTGCTAAGTATCACACAAAACTGAAACACATTTTAGATAAAGGATCTTAAAAACACAGAAGAATGCAAATATCTGAATGATACTAAAATTTTTTTCTCCTCTGGGAACAAAATACCCCTCTCCCAGTATGCCTCTGGACCTCCTGTTTTGCTAGTCTTATTGCAGGAACTTTAATAGAATAGCAATTTTTTTTAAGCAATTCCTTTCTTTAAAAAGCAAATGTCTCTTTTTTTAACTTTTGCTGAACACTTATCTTGGTAAAATCTAGTGCTCATAAAACTACAGCACTGCCCTAGGATTTTTTTGCAAGACTGAGTTATTTCTTCCTGCTGAACTTTCATATTACAAGAAAAATACACTACCCTTTTCTAAAAATATATTCTCCCACTTGCACTCAGAAATAAATCTGTCAGCAGGTATCTTGACAGATGCAGACTTTGCTATTACTAGTTAATAAACAATGAGTTTATCTTTCCAAATATCCTTACAGTAGCTTATAAATGGTCTGTTTGGTTTATCCTTACCTGAGGTTCATTGTTCTGATGCTAGAGAAGGAATTATAACTTCAGTTTATTTTTCCTTGTAGCATATTGAGTTTTGATACCTTACTAAGGGCACCCTAGCATACCCTTTTAGAAAAAAAAAATTATTGAAGTGGTATCATATATGTAAAATGCATATTGCTTGTTCAATTTACTTTTGGAAATTGCAATTATAGAATTTCCACTTAAAAATATTGTGACGTCCCTTCCCTTCTCAACAACACAGGACTCTCAACACAGCCTGGCTTTATTCCACTTGGGAATTACCAGCAGGGAAATCTGCTGTCCATTTAAGGTAATTTGTCTTCTTTTTACAGTAACTACTTCATGTTTTTTCTGTTGATAAGAGGGCCAAAGTCAGGCTAAGAGACACATCTTGTGTGAGGTGGACATAAAATGGCACTAAATCACATTTTCAGTTCCTTATGTCTTTCATCCATAAAAACAAGCTGGGTTTTTCTTCTGTATGTGATGATAATTAACCCAAACAACTTCATCAATTTGCTTCACCAATTTTTCTCCTAAAGGTTTCTCTGGATTTCACTAACTGCACAATGTTTCACAATGACACAGGAGATAGCTTGAAAAATCGGTGGACGGTAAAACTGGGTAAGCATGAATTCACAGGGGAAGGCTTAGCAACCGGGGGGAGATGCCTCCTCGGATCCAGAAAGTCTCCAAAAATGAGAAGAGCGGTAAGGCAGCTGCCCGAGACCCAACAAACCCTTCTTCCAGCTGATTTAATGATCTGCCCTTTGCTTAGAGATATCAAGTAATAAATACTCTCTATTTCAGTTCAAGACCCCTCTTTTGGTCCTTTATACCTTTGATTAAGACAATCGAATATGCCTAAGAGAGAGAATACCTTTTTGTTTAAACAGCTCAGGGATTTTTTTTTTTCTTTAAAACTCTTTTTTTTAGGAGATCTTTTTGGACAAGATTTCATTAAAAGTGATTTTCTTATGAAGTATATGGCAGCAAAAATAAATACCCTGCTTGTGATACCTTTGCTGCTTCAGTTTGTCAGTATGGGTCAAAACCACAACTTCTTATAAAATCAAATATTACAAGGAAGAGCATCAGAAATAGTTGTAGACATTGACAGTTTTTATACAGACCAAATAAGAGAGATTCTGGTTGTCAAGGGTGAAAGCTGATACTGGAAAACCTTACCCTGTCTCAGTTTGCCTTCCTTCTCTTGCAGAGCCCCTGTCAAGCCCAAGATTCATTGTTCCCCCCATGACTGCACAGGAAAACATTATATTTTTCATCATCTGATAAAGCTCATTAAAATGTTGTCTGCAGCACTTTTCTTAGGTTATTTGTTCTCAGTGGCATGCTACACCATTTTAAATGATTCCCAAGGGAAATAAGGGCCCCGTCTTTCAGCTGGTGGGATGAGAGAGACAATCTCTCGCATTCCAAATGAGGGGAGATAGATTAATAAGAAAATGATGAAAGAGTGCTCTGATTTTCACTGATTTAAGGCTCCTTTCCATTGTTCTTCTTGGGAATAATAATTGATTAAAGACTGCAAGACCTGGTTCAGTGAACTTCTATTTAATGAATGCTCTCACAGAAAGTTAAATCTACTCAAATCTGTGCTTCTGACTCTATCAAATCATGGATGTGACCAGTTAATGGGAGGAATAGCCTAGTGTTATGTGGCTGCTCTGGTAGGGGCCCAAACCCAGATGTGCTGGCCCCAGATGATCACCAGTCAGCACGCTACAGAGGAAACGTTGCTGCAGCAGAGTCCTACACAGCCACCGGTATATTAGTGATAAGGGAAAAATCACAGAAGCATTTCTGAGTTATCAGCCACAAAAGCACTTTAGAACAGCGCAGCAACCAGGTCTCATTAGTTTCTAAATGAGAATACACATTTCTTGATGCAAGAGAAAGAAGTATGAGAAATAAACGATCTTTTATCGAGGATAATTGGGGTCTGTGACTGCTTATTATTGTGGATCACTTGTCAAAAACCCCTTGAAAATGACAAAAGAATAAGAAATGTTTTATTCTTTGTCTTTCAGGCATTTTTACCTGCTAGATGCCAAGACAGTCACTACCTGCAAACACAAAGGACCCTGAGAACTTGGCCTGAAGCAGACTTCAAATGGGACAAGAGAGAGTTGTCAGTTGTTTTTTTTCCATAGGTGATTAAGTCAGAATATCCTGAAGTGATGTCTGTCTAGAGCGGTGCCTTCACTAATGTTTGTCCTTGCAGAAGTAAACCGTGAGCCAGAAAGCCTGCATCTCAGGCAGCTTCCTAAAAAACACGCAAGAACTAAAGGGTGAGACGTCACGAGGTCTGCAGCCATGGCCTTTGAACTGTAGGGCCTCATCTGGCAAATGTAAAGTTGCACATGGAGCCCCCATCACGGAGGTGAGACCAGGGATGGCCGGAGCCGGCACTCAGCCTGGTTCCAGTAAGCTGAGAGCGTGTGAAATCTCACATGTGGGTCTTATCACAACTATCCTTGAGAGCCTCTGGAGAAGGAAAGGGGGGGCTCAACCAAATCTCTGACAAGAGGTTTGCTCATTCAAGTTAGATTTAATACTGATGTTATGGTTTTCATCTGCGACTGTGTCTTAGCCCTGGGATACGTTTGGTATTGTCAAGTTTTAATGTCAAATTAACTTGCCCGAAGTTGAAGCCAGGCTTTTGCGGTATCTAAGCAACTGTTCCAAAACAGTGGTTAACAGGAGGCCGGGATGAGCGGAGCTGGAAGCAGCAAGCGCCAGCGCTGCACATCCCCTGTCTCTCTCTGTTTGGAGCAAGGTCGTTTGTACACGTGCACCTGAGGGACTGTGTGACCATCTTTGGACTGGAGTCAGCATCCTAAGTGCTGCGGGGATTTTTTCTACCCGCTTCCCGTTACAGCTTGTTCATGACAAAGCACATTTGAAAAACAGTGCTTTCGCGTACAACAAGCCACTGAATCCAGGATCAGAAGCTATAAACAGGTGTGGGGCAAGTTTTTTCACCCAAACTCTACTCAATCCCTTTGCACTTTTGCGCAGAGTCTCTCTTGATCCTACTTTCCCTTCAGTTGAACCAGAGGAGACAGAAAATACCTATAAACTGTCTCTGACCTTGAAAAGTGTACTTTTACCCTGATGACCCGGCAGCAGGCACAATGTGTGTTTCTGCTGTTCTGCTAATCCTGCTGTTCTCTTCAGGGGCAATCAAACTACTGTATTTCAGCTCCTAACTAAGGCTCCAGAGAGAAGAACTGCTTTTCCCAAGGTAAACTAAAACTCTTTGTGTTTAGTCTAGAGAAAGATGACCCTTGCAGAGGCAGTTTGGGATGCCTAAGGCACGGTCTGGTGCTAAATTGCCCTCTGAAGGTGACCATCTCTCTACATGTTTCCTGTGTAGAAAACCTGTTGTGCAAGATCCCTGCTGGTCAGTTGGGTTTCCCGGAGTTGCAAATCCCTCTTGACTTGGTCTTACCTTGCTACCTTGTCCTGCAAATGTTCTCACTCCCTAAAATGGGTCCATGGATTTATTGTTTCACTTAATCCAGATATTAAGTTAGAAATGGGGTTTTGGGCTGTGTGCAAGGAGAGAAAACTCTTGGACCTTGTCTTGGAGCCATGATGGCACACATTGTTTAGTTCAAGTAGTCCATCTTCACAAATCATGCACAATTGCGGGATGTCATGATATTGCGGAACGCATACCGTGACACCTCATCTGGGTTCACAAGCAATTCAGAGTTCAGCCTAAATGGAGGGAGTAGCTCACATCAATACAATCTTTCAGGATCATTTAGGAAAAGAACAGTATTGAAAGCTACAGGCTATTTTGCTTTTTGCCTAGCCTGCAATAACTCTCAAATAAGAATATTGAACTGAACTAGATTGACTTGTATCCTGTACTCTGCTGAATATGCTGCTTTCCTGCCTGGCATTTAAATGGAAATATCACTATTCTACAGCATGGCATGAAGGGTGAACTTCACAACGTGCTGACTGACTGCTTATACTCGAGTCATCCACCTAGATGAAGTGTTGGTGAGTATTAAACCACAGACACCCCCAGCAGTAATCCCCAATGATGTGGCTCACTGGTGATTATCGAGGGCACAGTAAATGGTCCAAGAATGGTATGGGGCTCGTGTTCAGGAAGGTCAGTGCCTGCAGAGCTGTGTGCTGCCCCTCTACTGCTGCAGGAACCCAGGTGGCTGGCCAGGGTCAGCAACCCTGCAGAATGGGTCCTGAAAATCAAAAAATTGAGAATAATATGTTTCTCTAACATACGCAGACCTGGCACAGAGACTGATCACAAAGGCAAGTAGTCAAGGCATACTACCATCCCAGCCTGAAGTATTACTGTTCCTAGGTACGTGACTAAGTACTACTCTTTCTTCCAGACACGAGAAGTCAGATTTGTCTTGGATCTGATTCATCCAAAATAGCTGACAAGGGCAGTAAATCCTGGATTTGTTTTTTTCTGATGTATTCCCAATGCTGCTGAGTAATTCCCTTTTATAGAGCTGTCTTGTTGAGATATGTCTCACTCTTAATTTCCACTTCTTCCCACTTCTTCATCTAACTATTTTCTTGCAGAAGATACAGGCGAAGAAGGGAAGAAGCGAGGTGGCTGGGGACATGACACACAGGCACAGGTTCACTACAAAACCCTCCCCTACTTGTTCTGCCTGAAGATAACTGAAGGAGAAGTCAAAAAGCTGAATTTTACACAGTACTTCCCAAATGTAGTTAAACTCCTACTTGTTACACTTTATGGATGCATTCTTTCTCCTGCTCTGAGTTAAAACAATTTTCAGTGGGAGTCCTTTACAGCAGATGCTTCAGAGCTATTGGCACTTTTTTTGCTGTCCCTGATACTTCACTCTCATACTTATGGAAAAGCACCACGTCTTCAAAAAGATGTCTTTGTCGCTCTAGAAATCTCTGGTTTTGATATAAATTAGTATCATATTCCTACCTCCTTCTCTTCTGTATTCTTTTCAGTATTTTGTTTCTGAGATCTGAGTCTTACCAGCCCCTAATCTGTGCATGCCCCAAGTTAGGGATATGAGTAACTCCATGGAAATAGTATTGCTCACAGACCTCAGCCCTTGCCTTTTAAATTGAAACTTGGAGCATCAGCCTGAAGTGATCTTTCTGCATGTGAGTCTTGTAAGACATTCTCTTTGGTGACCTTAGCTATTACATCCAGGGCTGTAACATTATTGTAACTTGTTGTATCTGTAATTGGCATGACACAAGACCGCCTAACAGCCTAACATGTTACCAGCGGGACAGGGATTGCATCGCAGCCATCAGAAAGCCAAGTTCATCTGCCTGAGGCCATCCTTAATATTATAATTGCATTACCACATGTTGATGACTCAAAACCACAAAGAGAACGATGGGGCAATTCGGACCCCTGCATCTGGGAGGTTGTCTGTGTCTAGCCCACTCCGAACACCCCAGTTCATTTGTAATTATTTTCTTCTCAGTGAAAATGCCCTGAGACCATTTTACAAGTGGATTTATAGCTCTGCATAGAATAGTAATTCTGTAGGGGCTGAACTTCATGGAAACAACTCATGCAAGTAGCTTAAATCCACAAGTTACTGCTTTGTCTTGAGTATCCGCATCATCCTCAATTTTTTCTTCTGATCTTGTTCATCTGATGTCTCTTTAGCTTTGCCTTGTGTTTTGGACACCAATAATCAGATATTGGTGGCCTATAACCCTGAAAGCAGGCTTCAGATCATTTTTCACTCTTCTCTCAGAGGACAAAGAGTTGTGCTAAGCACAATAAATGATGTCAGTAACCAAAACTTCATAGAAAATGTGGGACATGAGAGAAAAAATGTACAAAACGTACCGAGGACCGAAACTGAGCCTGTCCTTGCTAAGGATGGGTGCCTCCCAGAAACATAAATCCACATCCCTCCCCACCCAGTCTTTTCAAATGATGTTAGAAAAGGCCTAATAAAACCCTCTTGTTTTAGTTAATCATTCCTTCAAGCTCTCCCAGCCAAGCTGTGTTGCACTCCCTTAGGTCGGCATGCTCCTTGTACTCACACCCAGTGTTCCCTTTTTTTATTAGTGTGTCAACAGCGCAGTTTACTCCAGTAATGCAACAGTGTCAGAACCTCATTTTCCATGGCATGAAACTATTCCCGCTCCACCTGCTAGCAAGCAGAGCTCTGCTTTTTTTCTGAGCAGACAGACTGTTCCTACCTCGTGTGCCTCGACTTTGTCTTGAAAGCTTCTTCAGACAATGTACAGGCCAATTTGTGAGTTATTACCCAGTCCCCCAAAGTAGCTTAATGTTTTTCCCACAGTCAAGAAGGTGATTTTGAAAAAATGTTCTCAAAGCCATCATGGTTGTGACTGAGTTATTATCTACAGTCCTTATTACTGGCTTGTCATATGCGGGCACTCTAAAACTAGCAGCAAACTGGGAGGTGTGATTTTAAAATATGTAAGTAATGCCGGTGTCTAATGAGTTTGAAAATATCAGGATGATTTTTGTGACCCTCTCAGGCTGTCAGAAATGTGCTAATTAAGAAATCAAATAGAACTGCAGATTCATAGAAGCCCCCAGGGTGAGGGGAGCAATCTCCCTCTGCCCAGCCGTCAGAGATGGGAAGAAACTCTAAAAACAAAAAGGGATTTGAAGAGTGAAACAAAGAACCATGGCAGAGGAGTTCCATCTTTAGCAGAGGAAGGAAAAAGACTTAAAAAACCCAAGCAACCCTGGAAATCGCATGGGAACGGAGAGGTTTGAGCCTAGCCTCTGCAAGCTAAATAAAGCACCACAGCAACTAAGGAGAAACTGTGCTACTAAACAGGACCCATAAATGCATTTTCTTACTTGATGCTTTTCTTTTGCAACAGTCTTTGCAACTGCAATGACTAAAACATCAGTCCTAGCCTGCTAATGTAGAATAAAATGCAGGAATTTCTTCTCAAATTCATCCAGCATTAAAAGCAACTCTAGAGAAATCTCACACATGCTAAGATTCCTGGAGATGATCTACCTAAAATACCAGGTTTAGTGGCACTCACGAAGCAAGACACATTTGAGGCTTCCCAAACTGCAGCATGCTTTCCAATAAAATTGTTTGTGAACTGAAATAATTAGATGTCACAGTGAAGAACAGAAGAGAAGATTACTTCCACCTCCTCTCTTGTATCCACTGGTTGCCACCCTTTTCTTCTCCAGCTAGGGCAAGGCAGAGGCACAGCAACCAAAAACCTTGCAAATAAACTCCTACTGGTACACAATATTACAAAGGAGAAAAAAAAAGAAGAAAACTGTTTTTTTTTCCTCCCTTGGTCTTTGAGATTGGTTGCATGCATGGCTGCTACAGTTCTGATTTTGTGGCATCCAGCATTTTCACTGAACCAGGCTTTATTTTGGAAGATATCAAAGCAGGGAAATCTTTGCTGGCACTGCCACCAGCAGAAATTAGAGACAGAAATAAATGGTAAATGCAGAAAAAAATGCAGAGAAAAATGCAGAGATGGAGCCAAGGTGGAGATTATTTTAAAAGTCAGGAGATTCAAGTGGTCCGGAGAGTTTACAAAGCTGCCAAAAAAGGCAACTGAAGTAACCAAACTTAAAAAGTAGGATCTGTAGGGAAGTCCGAAATCAAAGAGACAGTTAGATTTTTTTAATCATAATTCCTAATCAGGCAGGAAACTGTCTGAGAGAGACCTCAGAGACACCTTCAGCCAAGCACCCACAAGAAATAAAGATTTAGTATTTCTACAAAGCAAATGTAGAGATTTAAGAGCATGGAAAACATGCAGGTTCTGCAAAAAGGCATGGAAATGTTACCTCAGAGCAGCCTCGCTTTTATGTCTTCCTTCGAATTTAGTAATGGAGTTCAAAGAGCCAATAAATATTGGGAGGAGAACACAAAGTATTCTTACATTTCCAGAAAACACAGAACAAGCACTCCACAGCAACTTTTTCCTAAACTAAGCGAGCAGCGTTGAGCATTTGTCATGTTGGAAGATGAATCTTGAATAAAAGACAATTCACAGACTGGGTTTCTGAGCAACCAGTGGGAGGGTGGTTTGGTGTTTATGTCGTTTATGTTAAAATTCTTTGTATGGGTTAAATACTTCTCCCTCAGTCCAGTTTCTGCCTGGTGGGAAGCTGAGAGCAGAATATTCTACTGTAAATTCTTCTGGGACTGTATTTTCAGCATTGGCAATACTTCGTTTAGGGAAAGAAGTTGCAAAAGGGCTGAAAAATTTAACAAGATGTTAAATCTGCAGTTACCTGTTTTTGTTCAACTCTCTTTTTAACCCAACATGCAAGACAGCACGTGTCAGGAATCCTTCTGCCTTGGAAGGGCTTAGGCTGAAGTTTATCTTTTTACACCAAGAGTCCCACGGGTAAACCTTCCAGGCGTCACCTGCTTAATCTACGTGTATAGCCAGAGCCGACATGTCTCAGCCAACGCGACATGGAAAATACTGTGAAAAACAGTGTGAGCTGGTCAGAGAGCTGAGCTTTAAAGTGGTGTTAAATACATGTCCAAAATGGTGCTTGCATGACTGCCCCCTTCAAGCTCAGTTCAAATTGGCTGTGCGTTGACAGTGGCAGGTCACTAGTTTCCATTGAAATTTCGTTGTTGATCAGTGAATGTACAGACTAGCCAGAGGGCAATTTCTTCTCCTTCTTTAATCAAATGGAAACTTTCAATCCATTTTTGCATTCACACAACAGCCATTGCAGTTTATTTAAGTAGGTTAAATATAAATTGGCACCGAAAAAACATCCCAGCAGCATAACAACTCTTTTCTTTTGCAATATTATCTTTATTTTCCTTGGTCTTGTGACTTCTCAGAAGTGTTTCCTTTAGTGCCCATTGGCATTTGCTTGCTAGTGCTTTAAAGGTTTTGACTTAGTGCTTTGACTTCAAGGGCAGCAGTGCAACAGCTGCAGCTCCAGCTCAGGGAGAAAGCAGCAGCACTGTCCTTTCCGTGTTAAAATCAGCAGCAAAGCTCTCCACGGACTTTAAATGGAGCATGATGAGGACAGTTTTATTTTTTCACTAAATATAAGCAGCACATTCTAGCCTCTAGGTGACTAGAAATAAGCAAAAAAAGAAGACGTAGCTTTTATACAGTTGGACCCCCTTGAGTATGGTGTGATGGGGGGTGGTGGGGGTGGCTTTTCCAAAGGCACTGGGGGGCTCCCCATGTGGGTCATGGCCATGGTGTGCACCTCATGGGACCACAGTTCAGGGACACTGTAACCATCTGAGGATTTTACCAGTAAAATTATTTGTCTGGTGCTGTGGGTGGTACAGGGGTGCAGGTCCACCAGGGCCAGGCAGATCTGCACTAGGTGTTTTGAAAAAATCCTCTTCAGACAGCAAGGTTGAGGATGGAAGTTTGGGATCTTTTCTCATTTTCGTGTTCCCTGTTACAGCTCTACACAACACAGAAAATCAAGAGGTGGAAGTGAGGGAGCTGGATGGATGTCGTTTGCACGAGGAGGTCTGGAGAAGGTTTCTGTCACCACCTGACGCAACTTGGCTCCGTGGGTTCTGTAGGACAGGAGAGATGGGAGTAAACTCTTCCCAGCTAGTGAACACTGAGCCGCTGCAGAATTAAAAGCAAGTCAAACAGCTCTCAGGAAGATGTGATTGTTTGATAAACAAGAACATTTTATGGTAATCTCTGTATTTACAAACACAAGGACTGGTCAGATGTCTGCTCCTTGGAAATTTCTTTTATTTTCCTAACAAATTTATTTTAAAGCCTAGCAGTTAGAAAAATGCTTGTGCTAAAAATAGATTCTAAAAGGGCTGTATCTATGCGTGCTCTTTCTCTCACAAAATTCGGTATTTTGAAACTATTGCTGTTTTTTTTCAGACTGCTCAATATTTTTGCAAGGTAATGTAGACTCCTTTATCATTAGCTAATAGAATCTGTAAGTCTTGGGCAACACTTAACTTTAGGCTCACCCAGGAGAGATTGCTAATGTAATGTCTGATGCTGTAAACTCAAAGGCATGGAAACAGGAGAGGATGTCAAAGACGTCTCTACCTGCGTAACTTTGGGGACAAGGTGCCCAAGTACTCACACGCAGCTGCATATACGCTGACTATGCACTATGCTTTCCCTGAATACACAATTTTAGCCCTTGAACTTATTGTTGAAACGTATTGACAGAATTCAATGTTACATCTGTAGTCTGTGGTTATTTAGTTGTACTTTGCAGATCAAACCATAACTAAGAAGGCAGAGTTTAAAAATCAGTCCTGATTGCTAGGAAAAGATTTTTACATTTCGGACATCCTGCCTATGAATGCTGAACGCTGCTTAGTGTTTTTCATCATTTTAGAAAAACACAGATAGATGACAGATGTGACCAAAAGGCCAAGAGGTATTCCTCTATCTAGTTACCACAGCCCACATCCCATAGTCTCATTTAATTCAATATTCTTGTTGTCTTCAGTTCTGCAGTGGAAATTTCACAGAATTACAGGGAATTCCACCTATTAGGACTGTGTAAAAACCAAGCGACTTCCGCAGTGCTTGCCTATTTTGTTTGCATTATATATTTTGGAAAGTTGATGTTATTGATCTAAAAAATCTTTACAAAAAAACTGCTGTAACCAGATGCTTTTGAGTCCAACTCTAAATCTGAGCTGCACAATAGCCTGTGGCAGTTAGAATTTAATATCCTCAAAGACTTGACAATTTGCGTAGCACATTGGAAAAAGTCCATTAATACAGAAAAGCACTGAACAAGACACAATGATCTCCTCAGATTTGACACAATAGTTTTTATCTACAAAAAAGCTATTTTGAAGTCCTGCCCTTTCACAATATTTGTTTAATACAACTGCTTAGATATGTATTTTCAGTTCTGATATTTTGTAATGAGGATTCTGTGTACACTTGCTATTGAAACAGATTATGTCATTAAACAAATCATTTTATTGAAATAACTATATCACAGCTTGATATGCATTAAATAAGATGATTTATTAAAATAGCTAATGTGTGAAAAAGCTTAAAAGTTAAAGGTCTTGCTAGAGTGATCCACACAATAAAATTAATGGGGCAAGTAAGATAAATTAGAACTCCAAATTTGCAATTTGCAAACTTTGATGCAGCTGACAATTTGAGAATATTAGCACTCATTTTACTGTTGTGTGTAGGCAAAAATAATTATTGTTCAAAACATAGAGGCTTCAGGAAAATATAACTCATTTGGGAAGTGACCTGCAGTATGAGAAGACATATGATCTATATTTCCTCCCAGTGTTTTTCCATAGCAACACTGCCATAATCTAGAGGCAGGGGTAGTGTGCTCCCTGTTTCGGTAATGTCAGAAGGAAGGAGGGACTGGTACGGAGGTGACTTATCATGTTAGCTTGTGAGTTCATGGTCAGAGGAGCATTTTAAGGGCTTTGAAATTCAACAGGTATCTGGGTAGCCATGTAGGTGTAACTCAGCTGGGAGGAAATTATGAACCCACCTCAACTAAGCATGTATTTAAGGTACTGAAGCTAATCTATTACTGACGGAGCAATGCTTCTGTCCATTCCCTACCTCAGTCATTCCTGAGCGCTTTTGGGATGTCAGCACACATGAATGACTATGTATGTGACAGGGCATGAGACGCTGGGCTGAATGGACCCTTCTCCCATAGAGGTACACACATCTGCTTTGGGTCTTCTTACAAAAACTCATGTTCAACCAGTCAGGCAAAGGAAGCAAATCCCAACTCGTGATGGGATGTAGCTGTCTAATAGCTTTGTAATAGACTCCATGATCTGCTTTGTCATAAAGATTGGGCTTGTCTGCCTGTGAGCACCTGATCCAGCTTCCTTGTACTTCAAGCAACCGTACCATACAGTCTGTTTCCTCATCTCACCAAGCTTCATCCTGGCACTGAGATGCGCTACAGCTATTTGCTCAAACACCATCAAGGGCACAATGAGGCATTTCCCAACACTAGCAAGCTGGAAATCTCCAACTGGAGAGCTCCATCTTTTTCGCACTGTTCAGAAAAAAAGGAGACCGTCCATGAAAATACTTCTGCCAAGTGACTAAAGCACAGTGAAGATACAACACTAGATTGCCAGTCTCTGACATCTCTACAGCTGGCAACAGCTGCAATAAGGGATGTTTACTGATACCTTGATTAATTTATAGTGACACTTTATTTTGTGTTTTTCTGACCCAGCTGGAGGCACTGGAAAGATATGTCTGACTGCACTGGGAGAGAGCAGAGAGACATAGCACGTGACCAAGAGCACTGAGGAAAATGTAGGAAAACAGAGCTCCTTAGCCTGGTGTTAATAGTGAGCAAGCAATGCACCTTCACATGGTATGTCCCTCTCTGCACCAGCTGTTAAATCACCATTGGAAATGATGATCAACAGCATATGGACTGGTGTGGTGCTGATGAGATGCTGATTTCTGGAAGATTACAAGGGTGAGGATGACAGCAACAAGATCCAGTCATGATTCTTTTCAGGCACATCTGGATGCTGTGGTGCCTCCAACTTCTCCTGTACTATAAATTGTTTGAAGCAAGATTAATTTCTAAAGGTCAGAGGATAATTAATTCCCATCTACATTTATTCTTTGGAAGCTCTTCCTGCAGGTATGCTGGCTTTGATGGGGGACGTGATTCTGAGCTGTAGACATTTGTTTTGTAAAAACTAGATTCAGGGTGCCACATCTCAGCTCACTAATTCCTCTGCACAGCAAGCAGAGGTCAACACCTTCTGCTCAGCACCAGCCTGAGCTGCAAGAGAAGCAATGATTTGTGTTATGTCTGGTCACCAGCCTTGAGCTAACCATCACTTTCCAAACAGAATTTAAAACTTAACCATAAATTGCTTGGGTTAAGTACACCAGAGAAATATAGCAAAGAAGACAAGGGAGAAACATACCATTCTTCACCCTACTCGTAATCCTGCACAGCTTTCTCCACTTCCATGTTACCTAATATAGTAGGGAGAGCTCGGCATGTCATGGCTGCTTCTGCCTCCTTCCCACAACACTTCAGACTCTACTTCTTAGCTGTTACAGCCTGAAAGCACGATGTTTAAGAAGATACACTTCCTGCTGGCTTTCGGTTCTCCCCAGTGTGGCCAAACATTTTAAATGGGATGGGCTAACTGATAATGGTGAGCACTGTGGATTTATGTTAGACACAAAAATGCCTGGGTGGTAACATTCAACCAGTGTTACAGTGTACATTGGCAAACATTTCCTTTATATGGCCAAGGAGATCCGAATGGCAGAAAACACCTCCTTTGAACGCAGAGCATGCTAGATGTTTTATTAGATGAAATTGTCTGATTAGACTGAGAAGCCATTGTCTCCTTATTGTCCTGTGTGAAAAGATGAGAAATGACTGAAGAACTCACTAGTTTGACTGGCAAAAGCACAAAATCAGGCAGAATGTACTTACCAGTGCCTGCTTCTTGAATAAAGTTTTTTCTGTTGTGCTTTCCATACATTCAGGTAGGTATGGAGATGGCTGCTGTTCCTGGGAGGTTCTTCTCTCCATGGGAGACAGTGATCAGTTTTGCTGCTCTTCACAGATATCTTTGTTTTTTTGAATGCCACAGCTCAGCACATGTTTGATGGTATTTAGTGACTTAAGAGATCTCTTCCCAAAACAGATTGCCAAATCTGTGTGGTTGAGCAATCTCAACGTTCAGAGCTTTGAATTCTGACCTGCCTTGGTATCACTTATGACAAGAAGGCTAGGAAACCCAGAATCGGAGTCTGTAGCTGCATTTACCTCTTGACAAGGAAAAATAAAGCGATATTACAAACTGATCCAGAATAAGTACAAGTAACAAAAAACAAATCAGAAGACTCACTAGCAAATAGCGATCTTATCTGTGAAACGAAGCAATAGTCCCAGAAATGGTTGTATTCATCAGGACACAGTTCACTTAGTGAACCTCCAAGAGTTTACGCACAAACACACAGTAATGTACTCCCAAAATGTTAACAAAGAGTTCACTTGCACTTTTCACCTCAGCCACAGCACATCTTCCAGCTGAAAGAGAAGGGAGCGGTGGTGTGCTGGAGGGGCTGGGGGCACCCAGAGCAGCAGCAGGAGGGCAGCTGCCCGGAGAAGGGTACAGGCAGGTCTAAGGGCAGTGGTGTGGCACGTCCCAGGCACAAGGCATGAAGGAGGTGTCTGTGATTTGCTGTGGGACAAGGCGTGACCCGGGCCAAGAGGGCCTGGTGACACACAGGACTGGAGCAAGCCCAGCAAAGAGTCCTCCAGAGCAGCAAGCTGGCCACACAGCTCAATGCATTTAATGATTTATTTTTCCTAAAGATTTTGGCTTTGGGATACTGCAAAAACCAGTTTGTATTTCAGAGACTTGTTTGTCTCTGATATAGAAGATGAAGTCCTTTGCTGGCCTGAGTGGACTTCTTTCCTTGGAGGCATGCTGTGGTATGAAGTTCTGGAGAGCGGCATAGGTGACTTGTACTGTCTGACCTCTCAAGCTTGCTTTGTGATTTCTTTCAATGTGCAGTCAAGACTTCCCCTCAAACAACACGAAAGGTCTTCCAGCTGCCAGGTACTGGCAGGCGGTTATGGGATCCAGAAGGACACACCACTTCCCAAGCTGAATGTCCTCCTGAAAGGAGGAGCTCTTTGCTTCCTATGGTCCCACCATGGTCTTGGAGAGCCAGGGGAGAAAACTCCCTTGTTCTTCTTCCACCACAGTCTGGTGCAGGGATAGGCATGACTTTGGCTAATAATGATAAAGCAGTGGCTGAATCATAAAGATGACCTTGACAACCTTGATTGCTCCTTCTAAAATGTGTAGAGCTGTCAATCATGTTTTTATCGAACACTTATGTTCAGCAGCATCCCCCGGTGCAGCTGGGCCAGCGTCACAACAGGCGCTGTACAAACATGCAGCTAGGCACTGCCTGACCCAGGAACTTCTGCTTTTAGTTGACCTGCAGAGGTAGGAATCAAAATAGAGACACACAGGTGAAGGGATTTATTTTCCCCTGGCCTGCAGTGACCTAAGGTTCAATGCCCTGCTAACAAAGTCCCCTTTTCCAAATAATAACTAACATGCAGGAAGATGCTTCTCCTGTGCTTTGTTAAGCAAAAAAGCACAAATGAAGTTTGACAATAGTATGTGCAGGCAAAGCCTCAATTAAACTTCAAAACACATTTTGTTTACAGAAGTCTTTACATACAAAATTTTCTTGGGGTTTTGTTTTCTCTGTTAAAAATCAGCCAGTCAAAATATTTTTTTCTTTTTAATGTAAAAATGTAGAGTCCCAATCCTGGCTGAGGATGAACAAGCAAACTTCTCTAAGCTGCCATGCTCTGTGAATAGAGGCCATGGGTCTGGCCAGCAAGTTGAACTATTTTGCAGAAAAGCAAGAGCTAGCAGAAAAGTCTTTGCATGAGTTCTGAAGAACCCCAGACCTGGTAGATGACACAGGGCATTGCAGTCAGTGGGGAAGCAGCTGGACATACTTCTTTTCATGTGTGTGTCACACCCAGAGAAATCAGTACTCGAAGTGTACAGCTGCAATACCACCCCGATGTTTGGGAGTTCTCCCTAAAACCAGGACCAGCTGATGTAGTGTAGCTCATGGTCCTTGCTGCCCCTTTATGCTGTTGTGAGAGCCTGGGTCAATGGTCAAAGGGAGGTCTGGATGGCATGAGATGAACTTCAATAACCTGCGTGCACCAGCATAACAGAAGCAAGTGCAACCATCTGTGCCAATCCCTAGGAGCTCAGAGCAGGGACACAAAATGCAGTCTTAATCTCCATATCAGTATGTACATTTGGGCATCAATTAGGTTTTCTATCCCACTGTCTATTTTCTGTTTAGCTTTACAACACTCTATTTTGGCCAGGCTATCATTATGACTGTTATTTTTCCACCAGCTGCATGTTGAAGACTACTCCTGACTACTACACTGAGCCAAAGATGTTCACAGCTGATACAAGAAGTTCCATGAACAAAAACGCAAAGTAGAAAGACAGCAGAAATTGCAGTTGATATCTTAGAAGACTCCTACCAGAGGATGAGCTGTTTTATGTTCATTGGGTTTATCCCAGCCACAGTTTCCCTTTGTTTGGAGCTCCTGCGGAGAATACTTTCCACTGTGCACACTGCACACGTGGTGGATGGGTACAATTTCAGCCTCATTGCAAAGTCTGGGGAGGATCCCTGTTGATCTTGGTGGGGCTGAGGTTCTTTGTTCTTTTTGGGGTTGGTATGGTTAGACAATACATTGGAGAACTACACATGCTTTTCATTTTGGTGCATCCTCTGGAGATTTTTGTATGGTGAACACTTAAAGCACAGCACCACTGAGACACAATCGTCTCCTGATTTGAAGGCAGCTGCTGAGCTGCCGGAGCTGATGCACATTGCAGTATAGTGTGGGTAGGGTGTACCCAGGTGAACTCACAAACAAGGCCAGGGAAGCTTTAAACTTGACATTACACAGACGGGATTTGGCTTAATAAACTTTCCAGAACTATTTTATTTGTGCAGAAGGATGAAACCACGAGTCAGTGATGACAGGATGTGAACCGGATAACCAAGAGGGATCTGTTGCAAAGGAGCACATCTACGAAACAGTGGCTGGTGCCCAGAAAGTGCTGTACTGGACACAGCCTATAGTCTGGCCCCAGGCACAGATCAGTATTTCTGTTTTTCTGTGGAAATCACATTCTGAATATCAAAAGGAATGTGAGGACAAGAAAAAGACAAATTAATTTTCTCCACTCAGGGATGGATTTTTGTAATGAAATGAGCAGGGTGTTGTAAAACAGAAATGATCTGATGATGCACAGCAGTGATTCATCTGCTCAGCAGAGATTACAAACAGAAGAGACCTCTGGTTTTGCTGCTGTTGCCAACCAGTGCCAGGATAAATGGTCATGAACATTTCCACTGACAGAAGGAAAGAAACCCTTGCGTAAAGTGAAGGATTTGCAGAGCAGGCTTCTTGCTTCTCCTCTGCTGCGTGTTTGTGCCAGTAGGTCTGAGTGCAAGCAAACCCCATAGGCTTTACCTCCGTGCTGTGCCTCTGCTTGTGTCATTGCAAGCGATGGGGACAGGTACATGTGGTTCAGACTTGAGATCAAGCTCAGGCACTAAAGCCCAGTATAGCCTGCTGAGAGCTCCCTTGCAGTCGATAACACCTCTAGCTCTGCCTCCCTGGTGTTGACGTTGTTCCTTTCATAAGTAATGTTTGTTGTCTAGCAGGAGCTAAAGGAATATACCACCTCTGAAGTAGCCACATGTACGTCCTAACAACTTCTCCTTCCCCACCTTGAGGATGGACAAGGAAAACTACTGAGCCCCTTCCCACAGTGCAGGTGCTAGCACTTCTTGGAGGAGACCACTGGTGACAAAGAAAGATCCCACTCCATGTAGTTGGGCTGTAGGACCCTCAGGGTAGACCCAGGGAAACTCTTAGGGCATGTGACCCTGGGAGCTCTGCAGAAATTAAAGTGCTGGTGGGAATGGTACCTCTGGTACTTGGAGGAGAGACAGTGCTGCCCCAAAGGACTGCCTGTGGTGTGACTCTGGTCCTTGAGTGGTGACACTACTTGGCATGACATGGTGTTTTCTGAAGCTTTGCTTTATTCAGATGTGTTTCTTAGATTTTCCTTCAAAACACGGACTCAATGAGACATGCCACATCAAAGGCTCAAACTATGAGGAATAAATATTATAAAGCTTTAAAGATTTATTTTGGCAAAGACAGCACCTGCTAATTTTAAAATATTTGAGGGATAAGAGACCCTCTTGCTCCCATTTTTAGATAGACCCACAAGTCAATCACTAACCAGCTTTCTTGTTTTTAAGCAGCTATATTCCCATAAATATTTCTGCCAAGGCTTGTCATCTCCACAGCAGTCCCAGCCCCAGCAGTACCAGCAGCAGTTCCACGAAGGCAGACTTTGCACCTTCCAGCCAAGCTCCAGCGAGGAGCTATGTCATGTTACTTGCTCTTTCCACTCAGTGAGATTTACAGCTTGCTGCTCCTTCCTGCCGCCGGCAGAGCAGCCCTTTTGTCAGCGTGGTCACTTACTGTCCATCCGGCGCTGGAGCTGGGGCAGCTCGGGGGAACAGCTGTCTGGGCTGAGCTGGGTACGGCGATGAGATGTCCCACCCTAAGCCTGACCCCCCCTCTTAATGCCATCATAACCTGAAGCCAAATGGTAGCTGGGCTCCGAGTGGTGTTTAGCTGTGGTTGACCTTTCTGTAGTAGATGGTTTAAAACGAGTGCTTGTTTTTAATGCACAGCTGAAGACGGTTCAAGTGTCATACGGGGGCACTTGGCTGGCACACTCCCCCCTGCCTTGCTTGGCTCCTCGGGATGCACGCAGCTCTGCACTAAGGACTGTTTTTTCACTGCATTTACTGGAATGGCCCTGTCCTCCACTGGTGCCTAAGTGCTCTGTTAACAAACTCAAGAAACAGCAATAAACTGTTCTCGGGCTCTGCAGCAGGGCTGCTGGAGCTCTCAACTCACCTGTCTTGGCATGATGTGGAATTAATGATGCACTCAGAGCACTGGAAACCAACACCTCCTGCGTGCAATACTTCTTTTCCTTGACATACCATGAGTGCAGAGCTGACATTCAACCACCTCGACTGTTCCTAGAAATCCTCCTCACGTGGTGCAGAAGCAGTTAAATCATAAATGCCAGCACCCAGCTCGGGCATGTGTTATCAGCACTGCCTGCACGCAGAACTCCTTTGATTGTTGGTAATCAGCATGTATTCAATATTACTCAACTCTGAGGCAGCTGAGGGAATAGGAGAGCAGAAGTGCAGCATAACAAAATGTACTGTGTGCATCGAGGACCAGAGCCTGCCCGCTCCAGCTGGGATGCTGTCACTGCCCACAGCCCGTCGTCTCCTCTGGTGGGGAGTTAGGACAGGGTCTGTGGTTTGATCCTGCCCCACTGGGCTAGTCCCACGGTGCAAACACAGATCAGGAGGCAGTGGCTGCCCTGAAACCTTGCAGTCTGCAGGGTCTCAGTGGGGAAAGGGTTGGTGTGAAAAAGCCCAAAGTCCAAATAGCAATGAGCAGAACACCAGCAGACGTGTTCTCTCTGCTCTTTTTTCTAGTGGGTGGAGCTTTTTTCAGCAAGGGAATGACTGATCAAGACTGGAAAAGATATTGAGGAGAAAGAAAAGGGTGGGGATGGCCACACAAGAACTAGTCAAATTTTTTCCAGTGGAAGACTGGTTTTTTTGGTCAAACAATGCTATTCATGTCAAAACTGAAACTTTCCGTGGAAACATGGATATGTGAAGAGCATTTTATTTTGGAAAAGGAAAACCTCCAGAAGCCTTTAAGGAGGGTGGAATATTTCACTCTGGGTTTTATTATTGCTATTTTAAAATGTCAACAGACAGTTTTTAAAATGTAATGTTTTTCTTGTACTTCAGGATTATATTTTTTAAAATATTTGGTTTTTCTTATTGGAAATGCATGACTGCACGTGAAATATTCTTACGGACAGGAAATGATGGATTTTCACCAGTATGATTTGCATTGGGAAAATTTAATGCTGCTCTGTTCCAATTGGAAAAAGAAAGAAATTTCCCAAAACAGATATTCTGGTTCCCACACTGCTCTAGGACGAGTACCAAAATACAGAGACTGGAATGAAGGAAGAAATCATGAAATGCAGTGAAGGCATCAGCATTAATCCTATCTCCAGCACGTCTGAAGTGCCTGCTTAGCCCCTGCACACCAGACAGCTCTGGGTACCTTCTCCTGACGCTGCCTTTTCCTTCTGAGCTCACATGAAGGGAAAAGTTGAAAGAGTGAGTAAATGAGCTCCCACTCTGAAGACGTTTGCTGTTACAAACTCCATTGCAAAAGACACTATTATCTGGGTATTCGAGGGGTAACAGCATTTCTTTTGTCTTAATTTGCCTTCTGTTAAGAGATGGGAATCATGAAAGAAATTATGTTTGTACTTCGTTTTAACATATTATCCTGAATGCATCTAAGCATGCTTTAAGTTTAGCACCTGCTTTGCACAGCCAGCAAACTGCTTTTGAAAATTTCAGTAATTGTCTGTCCTCGTTTCCCTTCCCATCCAGCTCCTGTGGGTGAGTGTTTTTCTCCTTGAATAACTACACCAGCTCCTCCCATATTCACAAGCCTTTCTCACTCTTCTTCTATTTCTTTTCCCTTCTTTTCTGTTTCTTCAGCTACTTTTCCTTTAGTTGCTCCCAAAGCTTTCACTGCAAGTTGCAGTTTGCCTGATTCCTCTCCTGTCCTATATTCTGTGCCACAACCATTGATTTTATTTTCTTTTTTTTCCTAACTCTTGGGCCCTATGAATGCCAAGTTATTCTCACACCTGCAGTGAACATCTGACCCCTGAGGTCGTTTGCTCTGGATGGGCACTAGAGCAAACCCAGGGCTTTTGGACACATCCGTCGCTGTGCAAGATGAGGGGTTTACAGCAGCCCAGCTCCCCGCAGCCCAGCAGCGTATTTGCTTAAAAGCATGTAAGCTCTAAGGGAGCTGAAATGGAAGAACAACAGTGACACACAAAGAAAGAAAAATGATTGCTTCCTGTGCTGATTAGCTTCATCCAAGCTTGGACTTCAGAAAGACAAACAAGCGGTTCTAATCACACGTCTATGATAAAGTGATGGTAGCACTTAATCCGCTTTATGCTTTGTTTCAGTTAGATACTGACTGTAGAGTGTTTTTGTTATGTTTCACTCACTGTACTACCGGAGACATTTACTGTTACAAGGAAAATACGCTGCAAAACTACGCACAGCTTATAACCTTTATTATATAATGCATGGCCTGTGGAAATAGGATTTTTCTGTAACTTAAATAGAGATAACTTTCCATTGCAAGAAGTTGGTACTGTGCAGTCTATAAGGGAATACACGTTCCTGGCAGTCAAGAGAACTGGCAGTCCCAGAATGTGAGCACAGTATGTGCTCCTCCATGGTATAATAATGTCAATAGTGCACGTCTGGCAGTGATATAGTATAATCACATGATATATATAATAATGCATAAAGCTTAACAGCCAGGTTGATGCAGCGCTTCTCATTCAAATGGGAGGAATTAATTGTACTGCTAAAGCAGAACAGGAGTGAGAGGTGCTGCTGGCTGCAGAAGATGAGCACTTTTACATTTCCCCACATACAATATTTAATTCAAGGACTAGGGAGAACTGCAGAGCTCTGGTTAAACCAGGCTGACAGCTCGGACGCAGGAACCGTGGGTGGGCACACCACCAGAAACAGGGGCCTGGCTCCTTCTCCTCCAGGAGCACAAGGAAGCACCAAGCACAGTCTCCTGCTTCTCAGGCAACACTGTCCAGCACAATCCTTCTATGCAGGGATCCTGCTGTGCGTTGGTACTGGGAAAATTTCTTGTTCCACTGCTTCTACTGGGATGATGTGCCACAATTTTGTTCTTCTGAGTCATAAAAACCGTATTCTGTCGTCTATGCTGATGCTGTTTGTAACAAGTTTAGATTTCCATCTTATGACACTTTCCCTTATATAGCTGTTTTTCTTCCCCTGGTGTTTGGTCTTTCTTGATGTATTTATAGAAGCCTTTGTATTCTTTTTCTCTTCCCTGCAGGCTCCAATCCCTACTGTAGGATGGTGTCCACTGGTCTGACCGCTGTCTGCATCTGTTCCCATTTCAGTTAATCCTTCTTGGTAGGGAATGTACAGCATTTCAGGTGAGGTCTCAGAGTGTCTTGGAGACAAATATTCATAATTTGCTGTCTGCAGTGAAGCACATATTTGCTTTTCTCATGGCTGCATTGCAGCAGTGGCTCATGCTTGTCCAACACCACACTAGTGTAGCAGCCCATTCCCCCAGCTGTTCCCATCTGTTGTTTCAGATACAGCAGAAATAATTTTTCATCCCCAGGTGATGGTGCCCTTTGTATTATTAACTTTCAACCCATTTCTATTACTTATTTCTCAAGGTCGCCTTTTATTCCTGCATTGTGTTGACCATTACAGGCTACTGTGTCTCTAGCAAATGTCATTGGAAAAATTACATTTTCTGTTGAAGTCCCAAAGGAAAATATTTAATTAGATGAAACCAAGACTGATCTTTGACAAACTCTAACAACATACTTCAGCCCAGTAGTTTCCTTTTCAACATGGACTGATTTTGCCTTCTCTTTATGAAACTCTGGTATGATTTTTAATCTCCCTTCTGTCCTGTAGCTTCCTCAGTTATATTAATCATTTCCCCTTTGACAGTATATCAAAATGTCAGCTGACACTCTGTGGGATTAGATCTGTTGTACTTCTTTTTCAGGGGAAATTCACTTTTCTGTCAGTCTGGGATAATTAAACTTCGTAGACCCATGTGCTTTTTATCCCATTCAGCAATTATTTTCTTGTCTTTAATTATTCTTTCTTTTCAGCTGTGCTTGTTCTTCAAAGCCGTGCCTTCTCCCGAAGTCAGAGTACTGGTCCTGGCCCAGAACACTATTTTTTCCTTCCTGAAACAGAGGCCTCATATTCATAATTGCATGAGTTTGAACTTGTTACCAAAACTGTGGCTATCAAAACTAATTCTTCTAGAATTTAGGAGATGGAAGCCTGTTAGTTGTAGCTGAAGTTTCAGTTACACCTCAAATGCGGTAATTTCCTTTAGTTGCCTTGCTTGATTCCATGCTTTCTTTCGTTTTTCTTATTGCAAACCAAGACAAAGTCTGAAGTAAATCTTTTAGCTATTTAGTCCTTCCTCTCTTGTGGCTCCACTTCTTCCCCTGTTGGTTATTTTCTTTGTTATATTGCTGAAAAAAAATGTTTTTTAATTTCCAATGCAGCATCTAAATCTGTTCTGAATTTTGGCTTATTCTTACTTTCTCTCTGCACATCCTGACATGCAAAGCATAGTTTTATTTGCACATAAGAATTTGTTTGTATTCTTTAAGGACCACAACTTTATTTGTGCATAAGAAGCTGAATATATTCTTTAAGGACTATTCCAAATGTTTTCTTTGAGAGAATACTTGGCTAATTAAGTCCGGAGTGCCTCTCTCTAAAACAAGTAGTTTTTGTATCTTTAACTTGAAGAAATACCAAGATTACTCCTCATTTGTTTCTTTTCAGTTCAACCACCTTCACCATTTTTCTTTGTTTTACAAAAGCTCATGCTTTAGGACTTGCAGTTTTGTTCCTAGAACTAACTTTGGCAGTCTTTGCAGAAAATATAAGCTTTTAATATTATTGCTAAGCTTATATTTTATAGTCAGGCATTCTATAATTTCCTCCCACTTACTGAAGTCAAGTCTCAAATAATATTGGTTTTGTTTGTTCAGTAACTTTTTGGAAGCATCTTCTGACTAGTGCCTCTAGGCACATCTAAGTTCCAGTACAGCTTTTTTCTGCACACTGAAGCTGGACACTTAGAGTGTGTTCACATGATAGCATCCGTTTGAGTCACTACATCCTAAACGTTTATGTTCTGCTTCAGCTTGATGACTAAGACCTACACTGGTGGTCTGCTACCCATTCTCAGCTCTGTTTCTTGAGACTGTATCTCTTTTATCCTGCTTCTTTTTTTAATAGAGATAGTTCTCTTCTTCAGTGCAACCACATCCTCTTTACTGCTTTATTTCCTCTTTGCACTCCTGTATAAAACTGTTCTTTTACTCTTTCTTCTTCACTGATTGTATTCTTCTCTCGATAATGCACCTCTCCTTCTCCCCTTCTCATACTAGCATCTCTCTTTTTGTGTATCCAATCCATCCTCAGTGTCCCTGCTTGCCCACAGGTGCTCAGTTCCATCAACCACATCAGGTGGTTGCATAAATAGCTGCTGTCAGGTAACCCCGCCTGCAACTTTTGTCATCTTTGCCATCACATCCATTCCTGGAGATATCTCCACTCATGCTTCAAGAATTAATTTAAATTGCCATCATTGAATTTCCTCATCTTTGACTTTTTTCTTCAGATATGGCAGTGAACTCTAAGCTCCCTTCTTATATCCTTTCATTCATTGGTTTCCTCTTGTTTCTGCTATGCCTGGTCAAGTCATCCAAGGAAAGTCCTTTCCAGTCCCTGTGTGCTGTGGGGATCGGGGTGGGGGCCCGGGGGAATGGTCCATGACAGACCATTGCAGGTATTCTGCCATATCTTGGACTGGCTGATCCCATACATAGCCTCATGTGGTTTACTGAGTTAACAACAATACAGACGTATATTTTGCCCTCTCTTTATACTCTTTGCTGGTGTGTCATTCTACCACCACCCCAGAGGTGCTCTGGAACTTGCTAGTGAAAGGTGAAGTTTATACTAAGGGCAAGTCCAGGCTTTTATCATTTCTGCAGACAACGAGATTCTGAATCAAGCAAAATCTGGGGATTTATATGCCTTGCTCTTCAGAAATTAGCTATTCCAAAGACAGCAGGGAACACAGAGTTTAAGGTGTCTTTCAGGGAACACACCTGCATCTATCAGAGAAGTGAACAGAGGACCATATTCTACATCTGATGCAGACAATTTGCTGTCTTGAAATACCCCTTTTGCTTTGGAGCAGGCGAAGCAGACAATGATGTCATCCCTACAC
The DNA here is from genome assembly GCA_013400615.1 of Syrrhaptes paradoxus. NCBI lineage: Eukaryota > Metazoa > Chordata > Aves > Pterocliformes > Pteroclidae > Syrrhaptes > Syrrhaptes paradoxus. The sequence goes on along the minus strand of VZTO01011466.1, from coordinate 84,588 downwards.
GTACACTCCGAAACCCAGCAGAGCTCTTCTTTGTAAGGACAGACGCCTCTAACTCTGCAGTAAAGGCTGTGCTCTCAAAGCAACAGGAGGCATGGTCCTTGTTCTCCTCAGTGTTTAGATTTCTGTAACTTACTTATCAGCCAAGTTATCAAAACAGCAAGGCAGACTCCCAGTAAAGGGCAAACACTAGTTTTACTGTTCTGAGACCTCCCAGTTACAACAGTGGAAAAATGTGCAATTTATAGAGGTCTTTCTGCTGGAATTACCCTAGTAAGATAGTTCCAGTTAAAATCCTGGTACAGATTGTCTGCCCTACCTTGACAGACAAAACCAGCTATCTTGGATTTAAATTAAGACTTGAAGCCTGCTCTGTCATAAAAAGGTGATATGTCATCCTGGAGGTACAAGCTGGGTTGGAAATACTAGAACATGGGCAATTTCTGTTGGCCAGGCATATGAACACGAGACCTGGATATTTGTGGACTCTCATAGTACCTGAGATCACACCTACAGAAGCCCACAGCACAGTGTTCCTTCCAGACCTCAGTGACCGTGCCTTCAGAAATCACCTCTGAGCTGCCTTGCTAGCAAGACTGCATCTGGTGACCACCATCCTTGGAGATGGATGGTTCCATGCAAGGATCCACTGTCCACTGCTCTTTAGAGCATCTGGTTCACTGCAGTGTCAGTCAGAGTAATTTCAGGCTGAGGCCCACACTCATTTCTTATACCTGGTTGTAAATCCACAGTCTTCTAAATGTCATTTTCAAATCCCTCTACATTGCTCTGTCAATTGGTCCCCTGCAAAGGAAATTAGTGTTAGGTAACACCAATGCCTTCTCAAACCTCATCAATGATGTGGTGTACAACTAACGCTTGACTGCACTTGCTCAGGACAATGCCCTCCATGCCTTTACCTTCTGGGCTGCTTCTTTGTCAGCTGGGGGTTTCCTCCCTGCTTCCATTCTGCACTTACTGGCTCCACTTGAATCCCAAATGCAGCAAAGCTGATTGACCACCATACCAAGAAAGTTTGGCAAGAACATCTGCATTGCTTCTCCTTGAGAGCCCTTAATTTTTCACTGACCGCTAAGTGTTGGAAGTCCTCAAACCTCAGGTTTATCTGAACCTGTTTTCATCTAAAGCACTGATGCTCACTGTGTTTTCCTGCCCAGCACTACAAGAGTCCAGGAAAGACTGTCATGTTTCACTGCTTAGCCCTTTTCTGTTTGCTCACGTCCTCATTCTCCTCCCCCATTAGTCATTATCCATGGTCATGATGGCTTTATAGTTAAACACATCTTGAAACGCAGAGGATAATGCCACAAGCTCCTGTGTTCACAAGCTAGGAAGGGTTACGTCATTGTCATCTTCCTGGGTCTTGCAGATGTGACTGAGACCTGCACCCTCCTGGCCCAGCACCTGTAGGCCAGGCAGGATACCCAAGTGCTCCTCAGAACCAGACTTGGACATAGGTTTAGGGCTTGTAGGCATTGGTGACTGCTCCTGATCAGCCTGTTTACCCTGTTCCAGTCACTCTCTTCCCTACCTTCCTTGCTTTTAAGGTTTCCTGACAGATTCCAGACTGCACCCATGTGTTCCCTCCCATTGGATCCACCGTGCTCAAGGCTCATTGATGTCTTGAATCATGACCTGGGTCTCAACCACCGGCCTGCTTTGTCCACAGTTCCATCCTGATTTTTGTCCAAGCCTGTTTTGATGCAAATACTGCTGCCTACTTCCATTACTTCTGCTTTCCTCAAGTTTCAGGTGGTCCACCCTACATCCTTAGTAACACACACCGGTTGCAACGTTTGCCTGTCTTTTCATGTCACCACCCTCTGAAGCCATAGCGGTGCCCTGTAAGAAACAGCAATGCCACTGGAAGGTTGGTTATAGTCATTCTGCTGTGAGCATCATGTAACGACAAAAAATGACACAAGTAGAAGAGACGGAGGGAACAGCATGATGACAGAGAACTGTTTTGTGTGCCAGATGTTTTCACAGGGATGTTTCTTCTCAAAATGTTTTATGGAAACACTTCCTGGACCCGCCTGCTAACATTGCCACGTGCAAATCTGCACAGTCTAAGAGCATCCTCAGAATATGTTTGAATTGTACCACATCTTATTCCTCCTGTCTTGTGCTCTGGTGGCACCCTTCAATATCTCTTTTGGAGAGGGAAGCCCTGTTTTATACTCTGATGACAGAAAGTGGGACTCCACAGTGGATGTTGGCAATAACTCAATTTTCAGGCAATATTTTGGGCATTTGCAGTGGTGATGGTGGGTAACTTCTGAAGAGAAGCCATAGGTCTTGCTGTCAGAAGTTAAAACTCTGCACCATGGTAAAATGCTGGTATGCAGTGCAGCAGAAAACTAGCAGAGTTTGTTTAAGATTCACAGTGATATGAAAATTACTGACACTGTTTGAATAGCCACAGACCTGTCTGGGGGGCTGAGAGGCTTCCTAGCAGCAAATGAAAACACTGCAAAAGGAAATGAATGTGCTTTGTGTGTATGCAGGAATGCACATCAAAGGCAGACTGAGGCTGGGTGATAGGCCCATGCGAATCAAACAGGTCCTGGAGATTGCTAATATCAATAATACTTAAATGTCCAGGTTATCTTCCACTCCAAATATTCTGGGAAAGTGGCTTATCATCACACCTCTGCCATCATAATGTCTCCATGACCTCCTGGGAAAACAGCTCTCTCCACGTCCCTGCAAACTGAACATCTTCTACATGACACCGATCGAGTCACCCATCATCTCGGTGACTCTGGCCAAGCTCCCTCCCTCCCCAGCATCACTGCCTCCCTGGACAGGGCTCCTCACTGCTCTGGGGTGTTCTGCTGGGGCAGCCACCCAACCTCGGGCCACCACACTACCACTTCTGCTCATTGCTGCCTATGCCAGGCGTTCGCTTAGTCCGTACAGAGTTGTCTTTGCTCTCAGAGCTGGCATGTCATCCATGCAAATACCATGAAAGGTGGCTTCAGCCCTGCAGGTGAGCTGGAGGCAGGGTCTGCCTGAGCTGGCAGTGCTGGGGCAGCACCAGTGTGAGCAAGCTGGCAGCCCAGCAAGGGCTTTCCAGGGGATGCCCATGGACCTGTGATGAAATTCCATGAGTTGACTTAAAAGACATTTCGCCACAGGTCTACCTTTTGCAGATGAGGCATGTGCTTGGCAGAAATACATCTGTTTTGTAAGTACAGCCTACAGCTTTCAGGAGCTAAGCCTTAAAAAAATGAAACAAGGACATGGGCAGATGTCTGCAAATCAAACAAGTCATCAATGCAGAAGAGACACAAGGAGGAGATGTTGTAACATGCCTTAACTTGGGGGCATTCAGAGTCCTCCTCTCCCCAGGGTGACCCTCTCCTGCGCCATCACAGAGCTCAGGAAAGGTAAGAGACATTAGCAGGTGACAAACCTGTAAGCACAACATCCAGGATGCTCCCAAAATACAAGATATGTATAACTAAATGACTTGTTAGTACAAAACAGCTCATTAATGCCTGAACCCACATAGCCAGAAGCACGAGCAAACACAGCACTGCCTAGGGCTTCCCATGTGTCCCTTTCTCATTTCCTTCTTATCTTAACTAATTAGGCATCATTCAGCTTTCTTTTGGCCCCGGCTCCCCTGGTGTAAGCACGTGGGAAGATGCCCTGTCTCTTATTCATTCACCCTGTCTGCTAGACCACACTGACAGCCCGACTTACACAGAAATAACAAACCACTCTTAGCTGTACCTCACTTGAAAGAAGTGCACTGTGCATCATGGAAAAAAAAAAAAGGAGCCCAGCAAACCACTTAACAACTGGGTCCTAAGACAATAAGCGTAAGGCTCTAAAAATTAGACTTGGCAAAAGACGTTGCAGATAAAATCAATAAGGAAAGGATAAGAATATATTAACACAAAATATTTCCTGGGGAAATGGAAAAAGTTTCGTCAGAGTAGATTTTAACATCAGCAGTGTTATCCAAAGGGCAAGAAAAAAAATCTGTAGCCTTTCAGATGTTGGCCAAAAATGAAAGAAAAACAGGCGCCTTCTCACTCAGACCTGGCAGCAAAAGGAGCTCAGGAGGAGTGGCAGCTGGAAATCCCCCGGCTTCTGAAGACACTGGCACTTGCTGCCTCTAACCCTTTTGTGGCCACCAGACCCTGAAGGATGTATGTTCATCCTGAAGTTCACCAGCATCTGTCTGGGTAGGAAAGACTGGCGGCTCAGAGGAGCTGCACAGCCTTCAGGCACGGCCACTCGTTCAGGTCTTAGCTGGGGCTTGGAGAACACTTCTGCTCTCATGTTTTGGCATGTTTTGCTTGGTGCTGCCTTCTCGTTCCTTCTGCCCTCTGATAGTCTCCCACAACGACCTCTTCAGTTTAGCCTTCACTGTCTGGATTGAATGTGCGAAAGCAACACAGCACCAGCTATGCGAGTCCCTGTCGCTTGCTAGTCTGTTCATCTGGCTGGGACAGCTTGGTTTTGAAAGTTTTCTTGAGTTGTAACTCAGATAAATCAAGTCAGTAAATCTTTACTGGCTCCACTGCAGTACTGACAGTCTTACTCTACCATCCCACAATGGCCTTTCAGTGCTGAGTAAGGACAGAGAAGCTGCTTTGCTGGGAAGGGACGAGCGGTGCGGGTGAGCTCACTGCACAGCGGGATGCAATAAACCTTCCATGAGTCTCACCTGAGGAAACGCCCTGTGGGCTCAGCCGCTGTGTCACTTTGGCTTTGCCAAGCATAAGAAACAATTCAAATGCAGGAAATGTAGACATCACGACATAAAATCTTCAAAGAGGTGGAGAAATTATGGAAGGTGTGCCTGTGCCAACTGCTAGCAACTGGCTGCCAACCCCAGGTCCTCACCTGGTGATGGGATTATTGCACCAGAGAACATCCCTGGTTTCTAGTTTCCAGCTTCTGTTCCTCCTGCTCAGTTCCGAGAATGAGGAATGATGTGCTAGACCTACACTTCCCTAGAGATCTTGCAAGTTAAATGTTAGTCCTGAGGAGCACTTCACGGGGAGAGGAGGTTGTGGAAACAGATTTCCTGACCATATTCAGCATTGACATTTGTCTTACGGAATGATTCAGGAATGGCGAGATGAGGCCACTTATGATACTGATATCATAACCGGATGAACTGGATGTAAGCGTGCATGGATCTCATGGCAATAATACTTGTCATCTCAGCTGCAAACACAACACTTCTTCCCCTTGAGCTCGTCTGTGGCATAATATCCTTTTGCAACTGTACTTGTTGCCTATCTATGGCTCCCAAGCTGTAAACGGAACAGGCTGGAGCAGTTCATCTCCCTGCACTGGACAATCTTTCACTATCAGTGGAGGAACACGCTGTTCAGCGACGAGTTCAAAGATCTGCTGCCGGTTTGCCTTTAATCTTCTGTTTTGCTTTTGGAATACGCAATTAAAAAACTGGAAGTGTTTTTCCTGGCTTACGATCCTTGACATGACGATGTTGTCCATCTCTCTGAACATTTCCATGGAATTTTACTGCACTGATGGATGCTTGTGTACACCATTGTAACCCTTTGATCACAGGCTCTGGTGCTTCCCTTTGCTGAGCTCTGTCCACAGAGGATGTTCCCCTGCTGTGGCACAGATTTGTAGCTCTAGGACTTTGTCTTGTAATTTAGTAAACTGCAAGTTTCTGGGTCCTCTGCTCAAGGCCCAAAGTTGGCCAACAGGGAAGGAGGATGTCTCTGCAGGGGGTGAATGCTGTTGGAATGGCATTTAGAGACCGGGCACAAGATCTCTGGTGTCTAGAAGGAGTGGTAACTATGGGTTATGGGGTTCCTTACTCTAGTTTGCACAAGCAATTAGCTAATTTCAGCTCCCACTTCTGGCAAATCTGTGGGAAATAACACTAGGAATGAATGTGTTCATTTTTTTTTAAAGTCAAATCTTCTCAAACTCCTAGTGAGGTGCATCTAGGGTTAGCTGCTACACAGAGGTATTGGGAGAGCATCCATTCTCTTTTAGCCCAAGCCAGTTCCCCTTTACCTAATCCCGCCTGAGTGCCCTCTGTGCTCCCCTACATGATGCTTGCCTACCCAAAGAGCACAGCTTGCTCCAGAGCTGTTTTATGGGTGAAGACACATGTTTCCCTGCATTCCCCAGGCTGAGGGGACTCTGTCCCTCCACAAGCACCGATGGCTCCAGCCATCCGGGTGGCACCGCAGTCCCAGTCCCCTCCCCACCCATCGCCATGCCACTGGGGGCTGCCTTGTCTCTGTCCCCAGTAACAGGCGCAGCGGTAGCTATGTATGGTGGATACAGCCTTGTGCGTTTGATCGTGTGAGCAGAGCTGATGAGCTATGCTTCAAAACATGGATTAAGGACACTTTTTTTTTTCCCAAGTGCTGCTGTTCTGTGGCATTTATTCTATAAACCCAGATAAAAATCTTGTTCGTACTTTTCAAGTTTATATTTACAAAAGGGTTGAGAAATAGGCATAATGACAATTTAATTAATGTATGCCATTAATCTGGATATAATCAAAACCCTGATAAGTCTCTAATCTTGTAAAAAAGGATTAGAAAGCACTGAAGCATCTTTTGCTATCTGTGAACCTTCTAATGAGATGTTGCATGCTTGGAGGAGGAGCCACAGAAAGGAACAGTGCCAGAGGACATATTCTCAGCAGATTTCATCACTGGACTTCTTGTGTGATATTGTTTTTGGCAGAAAGGTTGTAACTGGAGTCCAAAGCCATCAACACTGTTTTCAAAATTTGTCCTTCTGCTATCCATGTATGAAGTTGTTCTAATAACTTGTGGATAAAGTAGGAGAACTTTAGCTTCTCTACCATTTTTTTAATTATCATGCATTTAAAGCACTAATTCAGTTTTAATGCTTTCAGACCTTGTTAGTTGCTTCGTAGTGAATCATGTATGTGTGCCAATCATGCTGACATGCCATGCCTATTTTTCAAGCATAAAAAAAAAGAATATAAGTCACTATTTCAAAATTGTTTAAAAAAAATAAAGCGGCCAACTTCAGAGAACTATTTTTTGGAGGTTTGTACTACATTCTGCTTTCAGTGATGTCTATGTCTTGATATTTTTACATGTAAAGTGCAGTTTGTGGTGTTAGTTATTAACAAGAAGTGTCAGTGAGGATGCAATGACGAACAGACATTGGCAGGAATTTGAAGAGATCAAAAAGAAGTGCTTATCCTTTAAAACTTGAATTCAGAGCAAAATGCAGTACAAGGGCAAAACGCCCTAGTACCTGCTGCTCCTGCAGGGAGCTGGGAACCAGCTGAGGCTGGTGGGAAGCATGGTGGGAAGGAACAATAATAAATATCACTTCTTTTCCTCTCCAGAGACCCAAAGAATACTGAATTTGTCCTCTGGAAAGGAGGCCAGGGGGGCAGCAGTCTGCTGCAGGAGGAGAGTTAAGGCTGGGTGAGAGCTTTTGTCTGGCTCCCAAAAGAGACTGAACTGATGGAGGAGCCAGAGCAAGACTGGGTTAGATAAAGCCCCAGAGGGCTGGGGGTGAAGTCCTGGAAGGCAGGCAGGAGGAGGATGAAGAAAATGAGAATATTTGTGGCAGGGCTGGATTTTTTTTTTTTTTTGGATGGGACTTATGCACAATACAAGAAGCACTAAGAAACGCCTGGTGCCCCAGTCACAGGTTAGGTAGCAGATGCATTGCTTAGCTAGTGCCTGTGCAAGCATGGACATGGCCTGTCCCTTGAGTGCAGGGGACTTGGGGCAAGTGCGATGGGGAAAGGGGTGCAGGTCAGCGGTGGGGAGAGGTTGTCAGGGTGCTGCGGGCCCCAGCTCTGCTCTGCTGCAGGCAGGAGCATGGGCTGTAAGGGGGTCACTGCAGCAGCGAGGGGAAACGGGCTCAGCCCCTAGAGATGCTCATCCAGGGCAGCCACCAGAGAGGGAGAACCTTGAGAAGGTTTCATTCAGACCTCTCCTACCACACGTGAGAGGTGTGACCTTCAATGCATGGAAAATGCAAGTCTTCAAGGCTGAAGACATGGTCAAGACCCAGAGAAGAGGAGACTTTTTGTTTGTCCTGGAAGCTCTGCTATCCACCAGTCCTAAGGGCACCCGGACAGTGAATTACCCCGTGAGATACAAGAAATTGAAGCAATGCCTCTGTAGGCTGAGGAAAGGGGCAAGTTCCTGCTATTAAACCAGCCATGAATGTAGGTAAATAAGAAAATAAATTTTTGATCCTTCTCCAGAAAATAAAGAAATAGGAGATGCATTTGGGTAAAATTAGCAAACAGAAAGACAGGTCAGGGAGATAAAGCAACGTGGAACTTCTGCACATTTTCCCCATCTTCAGATAAAGCCGTATTGGTATCCACAAGTACAACAACTCCTGAACTTTGGCTCCTTTATTTATAAAAAAATATACTAATCCCAGTCCCTGGACACACTGATGTAACTGAATGTCATACTTTCCAAATATAATGGATTGCATTCCCATCATAAAATAAATACATTCCAGCAGTGAGCCCCACGGCAAATAGCAGAGCTCCAACAGCTGGGGAAGCTGGGGTAAGAGGTACAACAATTGGATTGTGTTGCTGAAGCCCAAAAGCAAAGTTTTTGCTGGCAGCATTCTAGGAAAACCTATTATAATGCAATGCAACCAAAAAAGTGCACTTTTCTTTCTAGTTCTGTCCTGCATGCAAAAGCTATTAAAAAAATCCTTCATAAACAAACATACTCTTTTCCATATGACCTTTTCCTCAGTGCTTTCAAAAGTATATTGTCTTTTCAGTTTAACATAATATTTGTCAGCTTTTATTTATAGCTTAAAAGAAAAGCCTCCCTCAAACTGTCATCTAAAATGCCCTTCTATAGGCATGCTGTCAGGAGAAAGACTCTCCTTCTCTGAGTGTCGTCCTGGGCTCAAATACATTTTACTGAAACCAAGATACAAGTGCCTCCAGCAATCACTGCATCTTGAATCAGCTGGACATGCGTCACTCTGGTCTGAGAGAAATTTTTAATTTGTATTATGTGAAAGTGAGGGTTAAATACAATAAATAACCAAGCATCAATGGTTTGCTCTCATGCACTCTCCTTTTTTTTTTTTTTTATAAAATAAGCAGACACTAAAACCCTTAAAGAACATTTTTATTCTTATCTAATGTTTAGGGGACAAGAACAATATTTGCAGCAGTACGACAAAACAGCACATTACCCAATTCCACATGACTCAGCAAGTATTTTTTAACTTAGACACTGTAATGAAAGACCATGGTGTTTCACAAACTGGTTATATTCAGTGTATATAAAAAAAAGGAAAACTGAAACGTCACATTGCTAGTGAATGTTGCTAGCACAAATTCACCAGCATAATGTAAACAAGCGTCACCCAGGGCTGACTACAGATTGCAATAACTTTGGGAGCTCCTTTGCTGAGAGTCATATTCCCGCAACTTCATGCGGCATCATCAAATGTAGCACAGGATTTTATTCTCCGTTCTGCTATTCAATAACTTATCGAGATGCAAAGAGCCAAAGATGTGCAGTTAGATAAAATGTACTCCTCTGGAAAGTCCATATTTACTTCAGCTGCCAAAAAAAAGAAGGCTGGTGCCATGTATTGGTCCTTGCAAGAGTTCAGCATTTGGTGTTGTCATGAGTTAACTCTTCAGTCAGAGCTGATGTTCTTATTAATGGCTGCTGCTGAAGTGTATGTACAGGGTTTTTTTGTGACTGAATAGTATTACCTAGAAAAGTGAGGACAAAATCCTGGGAGACTGCTTTTGCATGTTTGCATCCTCAGTTTGTGACAGTACAGAGATACAAAGCTCACTCTTTCCCAGCCCAAAGGGCATTTTTGTCTCTTGATGTCAGAGAGTCATTAAGCCAGTCTACTGAGTTCAGAGTTATCCTTTGCGTTTTTCTGATGGCTCTTCTTTTCATTTTTCTGTTTGTATTTCATGTGAAAAAACACACCCCCTACAATGAAACCTGAAAAACAGAGAGCACTCATCAGTAAAGGGAAGAGAAAACTTTCTGAAAAGGTATTTCAGCCCGGGCTCTCACCCCCGCACTGTAGTAGCCACACTGCTTTACCTCCTGAACAGAAGCAAGCAGCTTTGGGGAATGAGCATGCAGCCTTGGACCAACGGTGAGTTCAGGGACCTGAGACACTGGTGGCAGGATCAGATGCCTCAGGGCTCAGGAGACTTCCCCCAAAGGAGAACTTCTCTTGAATCTGTCCAGATGGCAAAGTGTCTTTTTTAGCCCCCCTCCCTTTGAGCAGGGATTTGTCCTGTCTTGAATTGTAGTTGCTTCCCCTCTCCCACTTGCTGCCCCAGTGCAATGGCAGTTCTGTCACAGAAAAGCTGAGACTACTGACAGCAAAATTGTTCTTTGGGAACTCCATGGTATCTGTTAGGAATAGCCGATGGACACCAGAGATTTGTGCACCTAAAGGCAAGAATGACTGAGATTTTCTTCTGTTTATTCTCTCTTGTCATATCTAATCTAAAGTGTGTAGCTGTCTTCATATGCATATATATACACATACACATCAAATATGCATAGCATATTTGTGTATATATATATATATGTTTGATCTTTTATAATCATGATGAGCTTGTTACACTGTGTGTAAATTTATTTCCTTTTTATGAGTGTTGGATTATCTATCACTTTCAACCTCTCGTTCTTCCTTTACTAGAGTACATAGGAGTGCTCAGCTACTCCCCTTGCCCCATTCAATGCTCTGAATATCTCTTCTGTAGCTGTTCTTATTTTACATTCATATTCGTGGTGTCTGAGGAATATGCCTAATATCTGCCACATGTTCTTTATTCCCCACCTTCTTTTTAGTGGGACAAATACATTCCAGGAGAGAGACCGTTTGTCTTAAGGAAAGAGTTTCTCCAGTCAGAACAGATTGGCTGAGGGTCTGAGGTGTATTTTTTGTTTTGTTGCATTTTGTTTTCCAGTGTCTATGCTCTGTGTTTCTTTTAAAGAAAGTAAGACTACAGAAGATCCTTGCTCATGGAACAAAAAGTGCTGAGGTCTGAGACAGTCCTTAGCTCATATGGGAATTCATTCTGGTGTCAGACAGGCCCCCAAGAGACAGCAGTTTTTATGGTCATATCTTCTGAGCTCCAAGGCCAAACTCAATGTTTGCAACCTCCCCAGGTTTCATAAAATATTTAGATATTTCTCATCATTTTTTCCTTTCCCATCTCTGATCCCTGTTAAATCCACCTGGGAGGATATAATCTGGCTTTGCCTTTACAGTGAAAAAACTTCCTAGTGAAAAATCCTGCATATTAATTTCAGGAATTCTTTTAAACATCCTTTATGAGCTACATACACTGCGTTTTTCAAAAGTCATAAAGCAGTAGCAACTTCTACTGTCTTATCTCTGAAGCTGACCAGCTGTTTTGTAGTGAAAATGTCTTTAGTCAGTTATCCGATGCAATTTACACTTAAATGTGGCACTATACTGAGTGAGGGACCACACTAAGGAATAGTGCAGAAATAAGTGATGTGAGAAGCTTGAGCAGAGATAATTAAGATGCAATTTCAGGGGTTTCTCTGTCAATCACATGGTCTGAGTATGGCTTCTTCCATTTTAGGCTCTTTGGGTTTTTTTTCTCTTTGTATCTTCAAAAGACAAACACATATGCATCACATATGCATCAGCACTTTCTCTTGCTTTAGGGGTTTGCATATTACAGAAGAAAAGTCAACACAGAGCTTTGGCTTTGTCTTTTTAGGCACTGAACTCGTTCATGAGGGCTTGTTCTCTTTTCTTTTAAAATGGAAGTAATGATGACTTACATAAGTTCTTGAATTTTTTCCCTTTTTTCCTCTAATTTCATCTGACTCTTTTCAATATGAGGTCTGTGATGTATTTAATTCCTTCTCTTTGATCTTCTCCATGGGCCTTTCACACTCCCTCCTCTCTCTACAGCTGAGTCACAATTTCCCAGGCTGCCTCTTTTGACAGTCACATTAAAAAATCACATGGGACAGAGCACTGAATTCTTCTTGCTCTTTGCTTCCGAAGGGACTGGATCCCATCAACAGCCATCCTCACTGCTTTTGCACTTACATTGATAAAGAGAATACTGAAGGAGCTAGAGGATGTTACAGCAGGACCCCTTTCAATCATCTACCAAAGGTCTTGGGAGTCTGGGGAGGTCCCTGCTGACTGGAAACTAGTCAGTGTTATTCCAGTCTACAAAAAGAGACCTGCTAGTCTAACCTCAGTTCCTGGAAAAATTATGGAGAATATTATACTGCGTGCTACTGAAAGGCATTTAAAGAATAATGCAGCCATCAGGCACCATCAAGCTATTCCTACAAAAAAAACTTACAAATTTGCAGTAATCATGACACACAATCATGAGATCTTCCCTCTTTTTCGCATTCTGCAACATTCATGACATCTCTTCACCTAGCGAGTAAATCAATCTCAGAAATATAGCAGCATCATCGTATCTCAGAGTCCTGGCTTTACATCAACCAAGAAAAAGTGACTTACCAATGATGAGCAAGACCCCAATAAGAATCCCAATTGCCTGGCCAGCATTCAGCCGGGAGTGCTCACGTTGTACTTCAATAAAACACGAATTCTCACTTGAACACTTGCAGATGTGTACTGCAAAAAGCAATGCCATGCGGTTAATGGGAAGTTTAGTAGTCCAGTTTGACTATTCGTAAATGTAACTGTTGTCTTGAAATGAATATTTCTGTGCGTAGTATACCTTCAAGATTCACTGTGTTTTCCAAAGGTGGCTTTCCATTGTCACTAATTACTACTGGAACATAATACACCTTCTCTTCAAAGTTAGTGTGTTTTGGAGCGAGGTAAGCATGAGTACCTGTAAGCAGGAAATGGGACATTCATGTCAGCATAAGAAAGAAATTTAGCTCAACATTTATATCAGCTGCAAATGCTTTTTTTTTAAGGCAGCTTTGCACATGGTTCCTGTTTTCGCCCATGTCTTCCCACGTCTCATTGGTTTGTAGATATCAAATCAAAAGAGACCGAGTGCTTAGCCTGGCCTAGCTTGGCATAATATGGTCTGAGAATTTCCTTCCTAATTTCTGCAGCGGGCCAAATCTGAACTTGGGTAGTGCTACACTGATAGCATCACTTCTAAACCAAGAATAACCCCCTATACTCAGAAAAGCCATAACCAACTTAATTGTTCCTAAGATAATTTAGTAGAACAGACCATCCTTCTAGCACACTTACACTGACACATGTAAGACTCTTTACAACTTCCAAAAGACAGTCTATAACAGCCATTGGGATCAGACCAAAGGTCTATCAATGTCAGTATCTTGTCTCTAGAATAGGTGGAGATTATAATAAAAAAGCAAACATGTATTTTATTTTCTCCTAATGCTCTCCCAGGCTTCAACCAGTTTCAGCTCAAAGACTTCTTGATCAAGGTAAAATTCCTTGCTTTGAACTTCCAGAAACTTTCTACATACACAACACCCTGTGGCAACAAGCTCCACAGTCAACTACCTCCTCCTTCTATCTGCACTGGAAATGACTCTCACAAGCTTCCTTCCAGGCTCCCTGGTTTGTGTACTGGAAGAGAGGGCAAACAGCCAGTCTCTGGCCATCCTGAATATTGCATTCATGATTCTATAGACCTCTAATGTATTTTTTTCCCTACTCTCTTCCAAGCTAAAAACTAGTAGCTTACTTGCTACTTTTATATCATGCTGCTCCATAACTCTGATTGTCCTTGTCACCCTGAACCTGTTTCCAGTTTTACTACATCTTTTTTGGAGATAGAGAGACTGGAGTTCAAGATTTCAACAAATGATGGATTTATACAGGGACATAATGATGTTCTCTGATTTATTCTCTGGTCCCTTCCTAGTAATTCCCAATATTTGGTCTGCTTTTCTGAGCACTACTGATAATTTCATTTCACACTTTTGTGGAACTGCTTACAGGTCTCACTCCTGGCTGGTAACGGCCAGCTCCGCATCCATAATTTCAAATGTGAATTTTGGAGCTGGAATTCATTCAAATCTGCCATTTTATAGTTCAACCAATTCAGTCTTGCAAGGATGTTCTGCAATTCTTCATGTTTGGTTCCTACTCAAATAACTTTGTACAATGAGTAAACTTTGCCTCATCATTGCACATCCGTCTTTATTAGACTACACAGGTCCTAGCAAGTCCAGAGTACTTAGAGAGTCCCATATCACTATCGGAATACCTTTATTAACTTACGATTGACTTTTGAGATTTCCCAGTTGTTTCTTGTATTCATATCATCCACGAGAGCAAAAGTAAATGCTGGATAATACAATTGTTCATCATCATCAGTAGCTTGAATAAGAGCTCTCTCTCCTCCACTGAGCGGGTGGCAGAAGAAAGGAGGATAATCCATAGCTAACCGTGGAGGGTTGTCATTCACATCATGTAAGTCAAGTATCAAGGTCGCTTGGGATTTATGAGCTGCATTATCTGTAGAGGTTAACAAAATGCAAAGTTACACTTTGGACTTACACACTGGGTTGTTGCATTTGCAGATATTGTATAGGTACAGTACATCAGGCAGGCAGTGGAAGGTGGTATTCTGACTGCAGGTTGCAGAGGCAAGGTCTTAGGAGGTCCTGAGAGACCTGTGGTAGCTGGAACCACTTTTCAAAAGGTATGGTTTATTTACCCCAGCTCTTGCTAACTACTGAACACTAGCAAGTGAAAGGAGGCAGATACAGACCGTCGTATCTAGTAAACAGTCACATCCACCGCATCTATCAAGTGTCACATCCAAAGTGACGAGTGCTCTTTAGAGCACTCTTTTAAGCATGAAACTCCTTAAGTTTCCCGTGTCTCTTCTATATATAGGAAATGCAAGACAATATTCTGCCTTGGGGCCACAACAAGGGGCCAAGAAGAGGTTTCAGAGACCTGTCATTTCTCCAGCCCGTTCCTGCAGGGACAGCTGCACTCCATCTTGGTGCTCAAGGAAGAACTCCTTTTTCCTGACATATAGGAAAATAGTGGCCAGCATTGTTTATCTGTGTTTAATAAGGGAAATCTAGATTTACTCTATTCAATGTAAATCACATAATGAAATCTCCCCGATGGACTATCTGAAAGATTCTGATGGCTAGAACTAGAAGGCCTAATATATTTCAGACTAACTAGTATATTAGATTTATTAATAAAAAAATGAAATTCTGTACAAGGTTGCAAGTTAATCTAGAGGTATGTTTTCAGAAAGCCTAAACATACCTACAAGAAATACTAAAATCTTTATAGCTATAGTAGAAAAAAGTGGCAGAAAATGTTGATGCTGAAAACACTGAAGAAATTCTAACCTTCTCTATATGCCATGTGGCTCAAGCAAATATAATAGCATATGACAGCTAACGTAATGAAAGCTATTTTAATCATTGTCTACATCAAGATTTCATGAAAGTTAAATTATTAAGAAATATATACTTCTAAAGATACATCACGTGTTCCTGTACTACGGGTTTAGTCACGGGAAGTATGATAATTCCTCATAAAGCAGTAAGGGCAGGGGGTTCCTCTGTGTGTATACGCAGTTGTTTCATGGCTTACTTAGCTCTGACGCAACAACATCAACCATGTATATTGTCTCCTGTTCTCTGTCCAAAGTGGAAGTGGTGTATATCTGCCCAGTCGTTGAATCAATCCTCAGCCATTTCCTCACATCACCTTCTAAGGAGTATCTTTGGAAAGAAACAAGAAAAAGTCACATATACTATTCCAAGTCAGGAAAAATTGCTGATGAAGCAAATGCTTCTTTATTGATTTTAGGCAAGCAGCTTGATTACAATTATCATAGAAGACAGGGTTCTTGGAAGAGTCCCAGTACTACGGCCAACCAGGAGACTGACAGAGGAAGCGAGGCAAAAATGATTGAGAATAAAGAGTGAGAGCAGAACTGTGGGAATGGCACTGCTGCTCCAGCCTGTGTACTGCAACTTCACCTTCCTCCTAACTGGGAAACCTGGGAGGTTCCTGAGCTTTTGGTCCAGAAGTGCACTCTGTCCCAACCCCATGTCCCTTTCTCCCCATCACATCTCCCAGGCCTTGGTTTGGATGGGGACACAAACCAAAGGCTGGGGGCAGTAGGAGCAATCAGCCAGGCACCCTTTCATGGATCAACGAGAGGCCATGTCCTTAGGCAGTCTACAGTGGTCAACTGCTGCCAGTCTGGAGCAGCCTGTAATTACCATCAGGGCAGCTGTGGAGCAGAGAGTGCTTTGAACATCACTACATAATTGCCTTTATATTGCTGTTCAAAAAAACTCCAAGGTCTCTGGGTAATTATACAAATTTAACCATGAACGTATGACCCAGTTAAAACGCAGGCATTTGCTTGAGTAGATGTGACCTGACCTTCTCATTCAACACTTTTGTTCTTTCAGTACCCCTTTCACAGAAAGCAGCATGCTGACATGCTGCTACATGTTTTACTTTTTATACTTTTTATTTTATGTCCTTTACCCTATTTTTTAGCAGAAATGTGGTTTATGTAAACATGAATTCCTATCATCTGTCTCTATCATCAGCCCCCAGAGCTTCTGGACTATGTGGCTCATTTTCAAACCAGTTTGACAGAAGGCCAAACATGCTAAGTTCCCAAAAGTTAGGGGAAAGTAGAAAGCCAGATGAGAAACCTCTGGGAATAAAAGTCCACAGGAGACCTAACAGTTATATACTGTAACTACATTAACTACTTGGTGTTTTGCTGAATTTTAGTTAGATTTCAAGGATTGTTTATTTTGGGTTGATCTGTTCAGCACCCCATCTGGGAATCGTGCAGCAAGAGCAACAAATAGTTCTCCTATCCGACTGTCCTGCATAAGGTACATTTACACTGTGCAACACAGCACTGTGCATAGATCCGTGAGCTGGCAGAGACTCAAGGTGACTTGACCATACTTAACCATACATGGCATTGGACTACAGAATAAGCATGACTGAGGTTTTGCATCCCATTCACAAGCATAGGAGCTGTCTTGCACAGGGCTTTGCCACCATTGTGGAAGCAGGCATATTGTCTTTAGCAGTTGGAAAAGAAAAAAAATTGTTAAGTATAGACTTGAGCTTCACTGCAGCTTGTGAATTTTGGTGGAAAAAAAGCCCTGTGTGGGTTCCTTTGTGACATGGCAAGCAGCTGCTGTCCTACCGGTTCCTAGGAGTATGCAGTACATGCTTCATTTGTTAAAGGCATTATGGATATGGAAACCCTGTTAATCAGACCAGCTCTGCCTTTTTCCTGGAGACATATATTGACTTTCTTCCCTTTTAGTTTCCCGGTTCCAGGGCCCCACTGGCTGATGCTTGTCACAGCACAGAGAGAAAGCTGGTTAGAAAAGCGCTGCAGGTGGGTCACCAGCCACCACCCCACCTCCACCTCCTTCTACTAGGAGATGAAACTTCTGTAAAAAAAAGACTTTTCCTGCACGCCAAATATTGGGTGTGTTTTCCTTGTACCTCTTTTAGAACAATTTTCTAGGTCCTGAATTCAATAAATAAATCATGGTCACTCTTTTTTTACCGTACAGTATCCCCCTCAGGATCATGGGCTTCCACCGTCACCACCAGGGTATTGACAGGAATGTCTTCAGACACTTCTGCTCTGTAAACTGCCTTGCGGAAAGCAGGTGGCTCATCCACGTCTGTTACGAAAACTTTAAACAAGGTCAGGGAGCTTGAGTTGTACTGCACGCCTTGCACCAACGGTTCAGGGTTTGTGGCATTGATCACCAGGTTGTACACCGGAGCTGTTTCAAAATCAAGTGCCTGTATATATTAGGAAAAAAAAAAGATGCTTTAAGCGATGGCTCTGCTGCTGTGGGGAGTTCCCATGGGAAGCCACAAAGTCCCCCTCTTCTCGAGAAGATTGCATCCCAGATACAGATGAAATAAGGGAGAGCTGTCAGGAGCAAAATGACGCAGGGAATGGTCAATTTAAATGAAACCATATGCCCACTTGGAGGCCTCCTTGGCAACCATATAATTAACAAACATATAATTGGCAACCTCCTAGTAATGTTGCCACCTGCCTGCCTAAGTTCAATAACTATATCCTGTTTACAGCAGTAGTATTTATAGTTCTGGGTGGGTAGGGGACAGCAAAGGCAGGAGGACTGGTGTGCCTGAGCACTGCACAGGCACAGTTCCTGAGCCCAGGAGTGGTGCCTCCTGCAGTCTGCACCATGCTTAGGATGTCCTTACACCACCACCAGCCAACACACTCATATCCTGCAAATCATCACCAGGGCCATTACTGCTTATGACAGATAAGAGAAGAATAAACCCATCTATTCACCTTGTTAATCCTGACAAATCCTCGATTTGTTTCAGAATCCGTCTCTATGAAGAATGTGTTGTTTGGATCTCCTTCCTTCACTTGGTAAATGATGTTGGAGCTCCCTGTGGCAGGCTCATCTCCATCAGTAGCTTGAATTTCTAATATCACTGATCCTACTGGGAGATTTTCTGCAACAGTCACATTGTGATACTGAGAAGAAAGAGACCATTGAAACATGACACACTGAGCACCATCTGCAGATAAAAACTTGAGCACTACAACAATTTGTGACCCACAAGTACAGACATATTTTAACCCACAGCAGCCGTATGAGGAAGGGAAGCAGTGGGTGCACTCCACAGCAGGGTCATAACCAGGTTAGAGAGATGTACAAAAGCACCAGTGAAGTGCCTTGCAGGAGGAGTACAGGTGGGGTATCTTGCTGTCCAGGGGAAACCAGAGCTGCAAGATGGGCACTAGAGCCTCTGTGAAGTTGCTGCATCCCCATTTTCAGTCATACATTTGTCAAAGGTGGTGGGATCTGTCAGTGGGTAAGCTACTAGTATATCAACAAACCTTTACCTCCTCTGTTGAAACCACTCCATGTTCATGCAATGCTCACAGCCATAGAGACAGTATAGCTGCTCTGCACCCGGTGAGCACCCTAGCCTCTGACTGCTGAATATTTAATTGCTCCATGCACCACAGGCTGTTGCCACACTAGCGGTCAAGCTCCATTTACTCTGTTTGATGTGCGCCCTGACCCAGCAGTCTCATCTTGAGACCATCTCCTGGTATGAGACCTTGACGTGAGAAAGTCAACAGCCTGCTCTGTGGGCACCTACTCTGCATGTATCTATGTTCCCATTATCATCAACAGAGATTTAGGCAATGCAATCAGCAAAGCCCAAAACCCAACAGAGCTTCCCCAAGAGGATGCCTACACCAGATGGGCCAGACAGCTCTCCTGAGCCCAGCACGTACATTGCCTACAGGTATGACGGGACCTTAGACACCTAAATGTAGACACTCCCGCCACTGCAGTGTCTGCAGGGAGGTTTGGGTCAGCAGGCAGAAGTCACAGAAGTTCTGCACGTCTCTCAGATGCCAGCACTTCTGCCAGAGGAAGAGGCAAGGGCCTGACACCAGTTCCTGAACCAAGGACCATCAGGTATGCATTTGGGCGTGAATCACTGGACCACTGTTTCTGGTTAAAGAAAACAGAGACTTTGATTTCTGTTCAGCTTCTGGGTTTTCTGGACACACTAATACTCTGTTTGGAAAGAAACTTGGGAGATGTTAGCTTTTTTCCCATTTAGCTATTTTAATTAATTTTAAAGTCTTTTTTTCCTCCTTTCCCTACAGAACTTATATTTCTGGAATAAACAGCTTTAGCAGAATAATTTCGTTCTCTACACATAGATTTCCACTGAGCAAATTACCTTATATTTCAGAATTAACTATGAGTCAATCCCAATGTCTACTGTCTAGATAGACCTTACACGCAGGCTTTGCAGCAGTACCTTGCCTTTATTTTCACTAGTGAATTGCTCTGTTACTTGTTCTGTAAGTGGCTGGTTTCCCATTGACATTCTAAACACCTTGAACATATGCTCAAACCTTTGTCAGAAGTTGTTGGGACATCAAAAACGATGTTAAAAATACTCACATCTGATTTTTCAAAGATGGGAATCTGATCATTGGTGTCAATGACATTTATTTGGACGTCACAAATGGTTTGGAATACTGCATGGGAAGAGAATAAACAATGTCACAGCAACCCTTCTGCTGAAAGAAACTTTCCTCTAAAAGGGTTCACTGTGAGCAAAAGTGAGCACTGCCGAATTTCCCAATTCAAGCAAAGCCCTGCTGTTGGAAGAAGCACTTGATCACGGTATCTCATAGTGAGTGACAACCTCCCTCTCTATCTTACTATTCACCTTCCCAATTTCTTCAGCATTGTCCTATCCTCTTTCATTTCATTTTAAATAAACATCCAAAACAAATCACCAACTTCTCCCACTGCAAGGTTTTCATATAATCTGCCTAAGTGATGCTATGTCGGCTACAGACATGTCACACTACTTTCTGCACATTTCAGTTCCCCCATCCACAAGTTTTGCCTGACTCTAAGGACTCCGGCACAAAGTTTTAAGTTTTAGTATGCAGTCTGATTTCTTTCCATTCAGTAAACCGCAAAGTACTCCTGTGAATTTACATGATGGACAAGATTTTTTTTTTTGAAGATTAATTTCAGCTCTTAATCTTTTAAAATACATTATCTGGACTCTCCGAGCAGCTGTGTTTAATTTCTTGATTTTTTTTCAGTGAGTCCCTTTGAAAGATTTGGGGGGAAAACCACAATCGTGATCTCTTCATTTTTTTTTCTCTTGTAGAAGGAAATCTCTTACTGAAGTACTTGTTAACAAGCTTCTCAGTTTATCCACGCTCTGCCCTAGAGCTGGTTTCCTTCCATAGTTGCGTTATGAATCATGATTAACTTCTCTGCATCTCAAGAACAAGGCAGTACAATGCTAGAGCAAACCAGCTCCCAGTGCTGCTGCTTCCAGTGAATCCTCCAGGTCTTTCCTCATCCCTTGGATGCCAAGCACTGGAGATGCCACAAAATTATTCTGAAGTATAACAGCAAATATTACATACCAGGATCTGTCACCAGCACCTTCAAGGAATAGTTGGATGCAATGCGCTTGTTTAATGAACGGCTAGTTAACTGCAAAATCCCAGTGTCTTGCTGAATAACGAAGAGATTACTTGCAGGAACAGCAGGAACCTGACTTTCAATTTTGAACTGCAGACGAGAGTTAAGGGTGTCCTCCTCATCCATGTCTGTAGCAGACACAGTGCCAATGTGACTTCCTGTGGCAGAGGAGAAACCAGAGTCAGTCAGGTAGCGCAGTGGTCCTGTTCCTCCACAGAGGTACACACTAACCATGGCGATGCCAATGCAAAGAACAGAGGAGCAATAAAAATGCAATTGCCTGGGAAACACCACAATGGACACAATCATTCGACTTCTGGGAGCTTTTCCTTTAGCATCCCAATGAGCTGCTTTGGGCTTGGGGCAGTCCAAAAGGACTGGGCTTCTTGTTTTGAGCAGAAGAGGTAACTGTGACGACAGAAACTTTAGCCTTGAAACCAAGTAACTGATGTGTTAGGGATAGATTTTGGTAATGGTCCGCTGAAGTCAAAGGCATTATGCTGGAGGAGCATCTGGGTGAAGGAAAATTGTCTCATGCCACTTTTAGAGCAGTATTTCTGTATTAGTAATAAAAGGGATGTTTTTCTTTCTACATTCTAAGCAGTTGTCCAAAAATGTGTCTGTGGGAAAATGCAATTTTATGTTTCATATGGGGCAGCATTTTTTAAGTAGGGGTCTTTGGTTTGTCCTTCTCAGGTTATTGAAATCCTTTCTATACAAATTATTGAAGTGAAAACAACAGGGCTATTTGCACAGGAAAATATTTTTCTGGGAGAGCTACATTTTACTCTCTGAGATCAGAATTTCTAGGTCTATTTACACCCAGCTGAAAACAATAACAACACCAGAATATGCATATAAAAGAGTAGAAGCTGTTTTCTTACCTCCACCTTCATTTTCTTGAACCTCAATTACAGTGAGGGCCTGCTGGCACACAGGGGGATTGTCATTAATGTCTTCCACAATCACATGGATCTGTAGAGGCTTGTCCACCAGTTCTCCCTGGTTATCTTTTGAGACCGCAAAGAAAATATACTGCAATAAGAATATTGAGATTAGATGTGTTGAATGTCCACTGTGACAATATTTTCCATTTAAACATGTAACTATGGGAGTGTTGCATGCAAATTAAATATCCTCTTATATGTTTGTTCAGTATTGTCACTGTTTAATTCAGAACTCTTCCATCACACCCACTCAGACCCTGAGGTCTGAGTTCTCAAAATAATTTAAAGGTGATGAATAATTCACTGCACTGTGAACTTGCTGTTGCAAATATTCAAGAAAAGCAGGAATATCCCATTTTTGTCACTTTGCAAATTCATCTGTCACATACAGAGATAGGATGTCTCCAGCATATCTGATCCTTGACCTATTCTGTGCCCAAATTTGCTCAAAGAACAAAGGAGACAGAGGGTTTTCTGTCTAAAAGACCCACAAATGGGGAACTTCAGGGTAACTTCACAGTTGCAACTGCAAGTTAAACTCTGCTTCTGTGGAGAGATCCCAGAGACCCCTGGGAGTGGATCTGAAACATGCAAACCTGCCTTCCACAAATGCCACTGCCTGCCTCTTGCTCATTCACCTACAATTCTGCCATGGTTGGTCCATGTTGTACGTTACACACACTCTGTGGGCAGCAATTGCTACTGCCAGCCCTGTTGTAGGACACCAAACTGAAGGCTGTTTACAGTGAAGTAGATAAATGTGCTTTCATGTCTGTCAAATCATTCCCAAACAAATGACAAGAAACAAAGCTTTTATTTCTTTTTTTTTTTAACCTCTGTCCTTTCTAGTGAGCTTTCTTGTATTTAGTCCCACACCAATAATCAGCTTCCTGCTATGTCTCTCCCCTCAGTGAGGTTTTAGGTGTTTACTTACAGTATCCTTTTCTTCCCTGTCCAGTGGTTCAGTCACATAAATAACCCCATTCTGATCGATGGAAAATGGGAGCCTGGACAGCCTTTCTCTTTCAAAAAGGCCATAAATTACATCTGGCTCATTTGATTGCACCTAAAAACACAAAAATAAGTCAGGATAAGAAGTCACAAGTGTAGACTGAGATTTAACAGGGATCGTTTCCGGACCACAGCAGAGAAGACTGCATTCCTGTTAGCTTCATAAGCCAGAAAATTAACAGTTTGGCAGGCTTTGGGGATGAACTGCAGAAAATCAGTCTGATAGTGCACTTCTGCTCTCTGAACTGTTGTGGTGAAGTCATTTCACCTCAGCTTCTCCTGCTGTCCAGATGGGCTGTGAAACTTATCTTTTTATGGAAGGGTTCTGGGATGTGGAGTTAAACGGTGATCCATGAGAAGAAAGCATTTTATGTATTTGAATGTCTTGACACTAATTTATTCTATTTCCTTACACTGTCCATTCCTGTTTTTGTTTATCTAATTCAGAGATGTGGAACAACAACCCAAATATCCAGCACCTATCTGCCCATAGGTGTGTGCATGCTCTTTACATGCATCAAAGTCTGTGACAAAGTATCTTTAGTGAAGCATTTCAGATTTAAAACTAAATTTGGTAAACAGACTGCCAAATTAATAAAGGAGTCGGTATTACTCTTTATGTTTTATACTATATAGCAGCAACTGCATTTCATTTTCCCCTAGGCAGAATCAACATCTCATTGCCTGCCATGTGAAATTTATATACAAATAACCCCAAAATAGGAGCACCGTCACACGTTGGATTTTCTTGCACCTGTTTTCACTCTGGACTTCCTTGGGCTGTCACTGAGGCCAGTGGGAATAGCACCGAGTCAGATACTCTTGCAAACAGGACCCGAGGAGTCCTACGGTGTCCAAGGGATGACAGCATTGGGGATGTCAGTGCCAAGGCATTTTTCAAAGTCAAACATTTCTGAAAGGCTGCTGGCCTGTTAGTTAATGTTTACTGATGTATGCATCTCTATCAACCTGCAGGTATCTGAAAAATATTTTGTGTTTGCACTGTGAAAAGAGGAATATGGCGGGAATGCAGGATGCTAAAGGAGGGCATTTGAGTCCTTCCTAGGTCCTTTTGATATCGCAGGTGTGCTACGTCACACAAAACTTGTCACAGCAGATGTCCCTGAATCTGAGGAGGGACTGACAAAGCAGGGCTGCAGTGGAGCTGGTTCACTGCCAAGCTCTTTTGCGGATGGAAGAAGCTAACCTAAAAATAACCTTCAATAGGTTATCTCTTGGTTTGCCCGAAGCCTGGAGGGCCCATGGTGTTAGAGCAAGGCTGGAAGTGCTCAAAGAAACCCATTGGGAGAGAAGAGCGGCACCTCCGCAGAGGCACCCAACTGCCACGTGTCTGCCTGGGAGCTCCTTTGGGGTGTCTCAAGAGCTTTCTCTTTCATATTATGCCAAATATCCCCGTAAAGGACCTTTTTTCTTCTAGTTGTTACGCTGTGACATAATTCTCCAAATGTTTGCCCTGTCCATGGGGTATTCTCACACACAGGCAGTGCTGACACCCTCTCCACACCGAACAGAACAGTGCAGTCACTCTGATGTTTGTGTTGGCTGTATCTCAGTCACCTTCAAAC
Source organism: Syrrhaptes paradoxus (assembly GCA_013400615.1). Classification (NCBI taxonomy): domain Eukaryota; kingdom Metazoa; phylum Chordata; class Aves; order Pterocliformes; family Pteroclidae; genus Syrrhaptes; species Syrrhaptes paradoxus. The sequence goes on along the minus strand of VZTO01011466.1, from coordinate 60,009 downwards.
CATTAACTTTCATACTATCAAGAAGTTAATGAGACCTGCACTAAAGATCATTTCCAAAGGATACTGTATAAAAAAATGCCTGGGAGGTGCCAAAGTCCATCTGAAGAGCCTGGTGTTGAATGCAGTGGGTGCACCTTCACAGTTAGCTGGGAGAAAACGACTTTATGAAACCAAGGAGAGGTGCACGGAGCACAGTCAAGGGCCCTACCTGGCTGATGTTGACAGGGTGGACCTGGGTTGAGTTTTCCTGGATGCGGATGGTGGGGGGAGCTTTCCACAGGCTCTCTTTCACAGTGATGGCCACATCGACACTGCTGCTGAAAGCATTCATTGTCATCCCTGCCATGTCCTTCACAATGACGACGAGCGTGAAGCTGTCCTGCTTTTGAGGATCTAAGTAAAAAGAGCCTAGAGACAGAGCAAAGAGCCAGCTGAAATGAAGCAGAGGCTGTGGAGATGGTTCATCTGCCCATTGCCTCCCACATGCACCATGCTTCTTCATCCGCTCCATGCTCACTCCTTAGATGGACCTCTGTGTCTAATCTCAGCAAGCCATTTCCTCTGGCTTCTCTGAATGATGCAGCACAGCATCATGCAGACATGATCGTATGAGACATCTTCCTGTGGTCTCATGTGGTGCAAGGGCATCACTGAACAGCCCTCATTCCAGTCAGCAGAAGAGACAGTGTTTTTAAATCATCACAGTTTAGTTGGGATCACGTGGCTGGCTGAGTTTTCTTATTTTTCTTGTTAATGTTTTTTGTTTTCTAGATTTCAAGGAAGAGAATTAATCCCAAGATATGACTCAGCATAGTCCTGAGGGCCAAAAGATCAGTGTACATTCAGATCCCAATCTCCATTTCTGCTAATTTCCCTTGATTTAGGTGGGACACAAACAAAATTCCCGAAAACCAGGGCCTCAGTGGAGTACATCCCACCAACTATGTTTATTCAGAATTTAACATCAGAGCTGTGTCGTTGTTTTGTTCCTGGGTACACCCGAGAACTCATGCTTGCTTTTTGAAAAACATGAATGTTTTTACATACCCGTCTTACTCGGTGAGATTGCTCCAGTTACATTATCGATCTGGAAAAGCATTTCTGTGTAAGGGTTGGGAAAATGATGGAGAATGCTGTACGTCAGCTGTGCGTGGGGTGTTGTAGGATCATCGCGGTCAGTGGCGTGGACAGACATGAAGGGTTTGCCTGTTCAGATTAGAGAAGAAACAGTGATAAAAGGAGACTGACACCTCCACACATCGTCCTTTCAAGCAGAGCTCTCAAACCAGGAAGGCGGCATATGGGGAGCTGCCGCTGTTTCATAATGCACCTCTCATGGTCCCCCCTCCACCACCTCAGCTTAGTAGGATGACAATAGACGTGAAGGCTAGTTGATGAAGAAAGTGACAAAGCTAACTCAGAGAGCTATGTACCACCCAAGAATGCTTGCACCCAGAATGTAGCTCACTGGTATCTCTCTTTAAGGCCACTTTGCAGTCGTACAAATCAGTTCAACCCAAAGCAGCTTGAGAAAAATGCCCTACAGCTGTGACAGTTATAATTAATGGAACAATCATACAGTGAAAAAAAATATGGAAATGCATGGTAACATAAGTAAATTTTTGCCTTTTGATCACCAATGTAACATTCAAAATCTTTTGGCTTGGATGCAGTTGAAGAACACAGTAAAAAAGTGCAAAATAGTTTCCTGATCCCATGGAGCTTTATGTGCATTTTATTTAGCAAAAGTTTCTTCTTGAGTCCATAGTCACAGTGATAACGGCTGTCCAAGTTCTTTGTTTCATTTCAAATATATTGTTCTCAAGCTGCTCTACAGTACTTTCCTGATTTCTGGACTGGATCACTGCAATCCATAATCTAAGACCCTCTCCTAAATACTCGGGTTCAGCCCACGTTGTGAGAAGCATCAGTAACAGTAAGCACATACCCCATATCTCCACTGGCATTTTATTTCACTGAAATGCAAAGACTCACAAATTCTTAGCATTCTCTTCTTGCATAGTCTTTAATGTCCTTCTAACGTAGGGTTTTGGGGTTTTTTTCAGTGCAATGGAGAGGGCAGCAATATTTGCCTGTTAAGTGATCCTTGAAAAGCAACAGGTACTATGAAATATTTCTGATTACGTTCATCCCTTTACACCACATAGTCATCACCTCTTTGCCCTTTCATTATATTTTACATGCTTGTATCCTTATTTTGTACAGTCCTGTGGGAAGGAAAACTGATTTTTTTTCAGCTTGTTGAAGTATAGCACCCACTTTATCTTCCTGTTTAACTAATCTACCTAGCTTCCTGTTAATGACAATATTTAATCATTATGATGATTACCTGGACGGGAGTTCTGCCTCACTACTCCAGTGTACTTTGTCTGGTCAAATTGTGGTGGATTGTCATTGATATCCTCCACGTATATTGTAACAGCATATGGACCTTTTACTACGTTGCCTTTTTCGTCCAGACTTTCCACCTTGATTTGGAAAAATAAGGAACACCAAAGAAACATTTTCATGTAGATAAATTAAAAGACATAAATGAACATCAGGATATCAAGTGCCAAGTCATTCTCACTGTGACACAAATCTGCTGAGAGCCATCACTGGGTGGCTCCATCTCCAAGGACAAATTTACCATGGTAGCTCACCGACAATAATTCTTCACAGTATATAATGCCAACAAAACAAAATAACCTACTCCTGCTTCTGATTACACTTTTCAGAGGGCAATTCATCACTTTCAGTCTTAACAGAGTTCTTGTATTCTTGCACACCTTAGACTTCTTGCTTGTCTTTAAATACAAATAGATACTTTCTAAAGAACAAGGAGAAAACTCAAGTGTGATATTGTAAAATAGGCTGACCTAAGGGTTTGTAGAAGAAAACTTAATTCTTAATTCTGATTACATTTTTGTTCCAAAAAATTTGATTTCTTGTTTTTCAGCCTTCTTTGAATTTAAAGCACCAAGTATATATTACGTCTGTCTGACTTAGCTTTGTTTGGACATAATAGATCAAATAATGATTTTTTAATGCCTAACCAAATATCGTTTTTCAGTTCTGCCATCACTACTTCTTGTCTGCAAGGGCTTTCCATGGTTAGGGTTAATAACTTCTGGGGCTAGAAAACTGTCCTCTCTAATTCCAATCTAAGGGGGCTTTAGAGTTGAGAACGCAAAACCATTAAACCTGAAGTGCTAGACTTTAACAACATAGCTAAGACTAGCTAAAACATCATCACGTACTCTGTCTGTTCATATATTGATCCTCTCATGATCATCTCCTTCTCAGTTGCTAGTGCCTCAGAAAAAGTAAATTCCATTTTTGACACACAATAAGAGCACAGGGCTATATTGAGACCAAAAGATTGCCTACCAGCTGTCCCACTCCCAACAGTGTTTACAATGAGATCCTTACGAAAAGAGTATAATAGCAGGACAAGAACACAATGCTCTTTCCTCTAATAGTCTCCAACATCTGCCAAACAGCTTTCTGCCCTATCTAACAGAGGTTAGATCTCTGCCTTTGCGTCTAAATGTCATTTACTCACACCATTTGTCAGTAAATAGATTATAATCTTCCTAAATAGATTACAATAGTTTATTTTCCCATTCCAAACATGGAATTCACCCTATCAGTCTTCAAAGTTAACAAGTAAATCTCATTCATGGGGCCAGATTTCACTGCCAGTCAAGTGTCCTCCTCATATTAGGAGAATTAAAGGATTGGTGTTGACATCAGGGTAATTTTTGTTTTCCCAAAATAACCTTCCTGTGCTGAGGAACATTTTCCTGTGCAAAGCCTTTCAGAAATATAAAACCATGCACCTTTCAGCAAAGTTCAACATTAAAAAAAAAACGTTGTCTGTAAATATACACAAAAGAATGAATTCGAAAATTCAACAGTTTTCCCTTAATTTCAGGTTTACCAAAAAAGGGTGAATATTAATAACCATTCCTGTCTTCCACTAAGTTTTTACCTGAAGCCTGTGTACTGTTTTGGTCTCCCAGTCCAGAGACCCATTGAGATACAGGATGCCTGTCTTCGGCACAATGTCAATTATTCCATCTTTTTCACCAGTTGCTCTGAAACTCACAGCAGGTGGCTCAGATGTGAACTAGAACGGGGAAAAATCACAGGGAAAATCATCCTCTTTTCAGCATTTTCACAGCATTTTCAGCATGTCTTTTAAAATCTACTGCTAAGAGTGTGCTTGGCTGGGGGAATGATATGCCAAGAATCTGCTCAAACAGATCTGCTCTCTTTGATGCTCAACAGGGGAGTTTTCACATTATTTCCTGAATGCTGCAGGAAATCATAACTGTGGTGTCTTTCCAAAGCAAACGTCTGCTTAGGACAGGGCTTTGTCTGAGCACGGGAATGGAAAAAAATGACGCACATCCTCCGTTTGCCTGGGAGCTGGATCTGTCCTTCTGTGGTTATGGCTTTGGGAAGAAAACCTCAGAGCTGAAGGAAAATGATGACACAAGTTACATGGAAACCCATTGTCTAGGAATGCTGATTTTATTTATCCCTGTCTTAGGATATCTTCTTAAAATGTGTTTGAGAGAAGGGATTGTCTCCTGCTTTTTTCATGTAGACTTTTGAATTCCCAGAAAGAGGAAGTCAAAGTTAATTTCCAATCCTCTTGGGGGACTGTTCTTCCCACCAGCACAGACGACAACACTGCCCGTGAGGCCAATGTGTGTGAATGGGGGGGGTTCGAGCAGAGTGGATACCAAGAGACACTTGATTACCTGGTAAATGAAGCGCACTCCCCCTCCTTCTGGAACAGTAAAATTCATGTCCTTCAGAGGTCCAGTTACATGGAGGTCCCCCAAATTCTGGCACATAGCCTGTAGAGAGAGAGAGAGAGAAAGGGATGGAGGAAAGCAGCTGAAGGATGTCTACTGTCACCACGCACAAAGAGCATCTCTCCATCACTGAGCCTCTTGAGAGTTATTTTGCTGTAGTATAATGAAGGGGACTCTTGCTGATTTGCACTGAACATCTCTGTGTTCTTTAGTGCACATCCATTTTTAAAAGCAGTGTTATTTATTAATTAATTTGAAAACAAACATTTGGGTCCTGACCTTTTCTAAGTACTATATAATTAAATGAGATTTGATCTGTTTTCAAGAGCAAACAGAAGCATCAAACAGCTGAGGGTAGACTGAGAGCAAGAGGAAGTTCACAAAAGCATTTCTGGATCATCCCCATGTCCCCAGCAGGACCCACCATGTCCCAGCCAGGAGCCACACAATCCTCTGTCAGGAAACCCAACACCCCACCTGCAGATGAGGAGGAATTAGAGTTGCACCCTTTGTAATTTCCTCAGTAAATCCCAACTTTTTTTTGTAAGGGAAAAAGGTGGACCTCACCAGGTCCCCTACCCCACCACCCTCAGTGCCCCAGTGAACAGGACAAGCCACTTGAGCCCCGTGCCTTCACATCAATTGCATGTGAGCGTGAACCGCAGCCAGAGCAAACACGTCCTGCTGATTTCTGGCTTCCACTTCACGGCAAAAATGCCATGTAAGTCTGTCTCGGACTCTGTTTTCTTCCGAATGGCTGGCAATGCCTTCACATAGTGTTTTTTCTGGAAAATTTTTAAGAGTTTTACATGAGTTTTGTAACTACCCCCTCCCTAGTGCCCAAAGACCTCCAGACACCCTCCTGCCCTAATGTTTCAGGGCTGTTCTTGCTTTTGAACAAAAAAAAGCAAAGCAAACATCAGCCTCCTAGAGCAGCCCTTGCACACAAGACAATTCAGCCTACGGTTCGGATAGTCTACCTGTTTCTCCAAAGGTGAGACCAAACAGCCTTCTCTCCCTGTCACTCTCCTCTTGCCAACGCTGAGGAGCTGCCTGCCAGAGTTAGGGCTCCATCATTGGGCTGTACAGGTAAGACTCCCTTTCTTCTCAGGTAAAAATTACTTTATTCCACTTTATGGATTCGGAATGCCGTTGCCACCCTGTCCATCACCCCGTGGAGTCAGGCTCTGGGAGTGCATGTTCTCTGCTGCATGACTTTTCCCCTGGATTTGGTCCTATTGCTGCCGGGATAGTTATTTGGCCTCTCTCAGAAAAGCACGGCTTACATATCACCAAGGGAAAACTTAATTCTGGCTATGACAAAAACATAGCTAAGTTGAGCGCAATTTACCCTAAAGCACTGCTCTGTGTGTGTGTGTGTGTCACAAGTGGTGTTTGAATAACGCCAGATTCTGCATAATAATAGCCAGAGATGCTGCCCTCCTCGCCTACAAGGGTTTGTGACTCTTTGTGCAAACAGGAAAACTAGAATATTGTGAGAATTGGGGAAGAAGGGGAAAGGATGCTGGTGAACATTTAGTGACAGCAGAAAAACATCCAAGAAAGCCATGTAACAGGTACACATACCAGGAAAGAGTACTTTACAGGTACCCTTAACTATTTTTGTTAAATGCTGACTGCTGGCCTCTGCCAGGGACAAGACAGAAGGCCCCTGGACCTGACCTGCTATAGCTGTTCCCATATAGCACTGGTGGCCACAACCTGGCTCCCAGAGGTTTTTCCCAGGGCCGTTTTGTGGAGGGGTTTTGCTTGGTCATGTTCCTTCCCGTGGAGGAACAAAGGCTGATGCTATAAAACCCAACAGGTTCAAAGTACAGGCTGAGAAGCAGGGAAGAGATATCTCTTCCTGTTGATTAAAATTACTTTATGTGGGCCATAAATATTTCCAAACGTATGTCTACAGCATGAATCACTATTCAGGGACCTGAAGGGGAAATAAGGCTTTCTCCTTGGCCCAGATCCGGCCGGCACCCGTTTTGAAGATGGCTATAATGCCTGACGAGTGGCCTCGTGGGGGGTTGGCACTGCCACAGGCGGCAGCTTTTGGAATGGGGATGAAAAAGGAGGTGATTGCTACTGCACATCAGCCCCACTCATTAGGGTCTCCTTATTCTGAGGCATTTGTTAATAGATTTGAATTTCACACTTCCTTTTTATCTTTTCTGTTAATTTCAATTGTAAAGCAGAAGCCACTACTGTAGCCTTTATAAACATCAGTAAATCTATTGAATTCAATAGACGAGGACCATAAATAGTGTAATTAATTCATTTCAGTTTCAGAAAACCCTCTGAAAAGAGATTCACACAGATATAATCTATGTGAATCTCATAGATGAGGATAAAAAAATCAATATGCATGGTTTGAACTATGTGCCATTATATGTCTTAGAATACATTTAATATGTCAGCACATGTATGGATTATAATACAGAATACACGACACAGATGTCTTCACTGTTAGGCGTTTTGTTGCATTATTTTAAAATCATTTCTAGAATGAATCCACTTATTTGAAAAAGTAATAGCTAAGGAGGAAGTACAAGAGGTAAGATAGGTAAAGTGGTGTCTTTTAGGCTTTTTTAAGGTTTTTTCCCCAGTGATTGACATGTGTCCTTAACTTCTGGCCACGGGGTCACACACATGTCAGGGCCTTGCTCCCACACGCAGGGTTACAGCCGCTGTGCTGTACACGCTGCCAGCCCGACCTGCAGAGCCCGTCCCACGGGCTACAGCTCAGAGCCTCATAGGCAACCTTTGCCTTTTGCTTCCAGATAATTGAAGGAAAAGCTGTTACTCACCATGTGAATCACGAGCAGAAACTGAAGTCCACACAGCTTAAACATGCTGGAATACTCTTTGCTTCAGCTCCTGCAAAGAAGAGGTGGTAATCACTTTGAACCCATAGATTTGGCCCGATCTATTTGCAAAAAAAGGCTACTGCTAGGGTTTCCTGAAGCTGTATGGAGGGAGCAACCGAGGACCGAGCTCCAAAGGACCAGGTGCAGCTCTGCCCATGGGAGGCAAGACCACCGTTGTCCCTGGGCTGGCTGGGAAGCTTGTGTCCATCAGGTCTGTCCCCAGTGGTGTAGGAGGTGCCACAGGCTGTGAGAGCCCCAAACAGCTGTCAGAGGTTGAAACTGGCACAAAGCTTCAAGACACGCAGCCTCACCATTGCGATAATCCTGTGTCGTACAAGCCCCATTTTCATTTTTGCTTTAGTGAAGGCAACAACACGTTCACAGGAAACCCTATAGCCACAAGAAGATGAAGGTCTTGCAGAGGCCATCCTGAGGCCTCTGCCTTCTGGTTACAGAAAACTGCTCAGCATTGCTTGAGGTGTTGGTCCCCCCTTCAAACAACATGGCTAGTGGAAACAAAATTTCCAAGTCCAAGGAGTACTACCTGCTTCGAATTTAAAAATAAATGCTGAGCACACACTGCTGTGACTCGTGTTACATCCTCCTGGCAACAAGCTGGGTTCCTCAAAACTGAAATCCTGCTTTCTCACTACTTCTAGATTTTAACAAAAAGGACGAGGCCAGTTCTGGAGAGAGATGAAGCTGGCATACAGTGCTGCCCTCTTCAGTGGTGCTCCATGTTATGTGGCTCACACCTACAGGTATCCTTCAGCCACCACAGCTCTGTCCCATGGATGCGCCCAAGGAGAAGAAGACAGCATGGAGGCACAGATCCCTCCAGATGCCTCCTGCTCAGGCTTCCCATCATATCATTTCCCCCCACCTCCTCCTCTTTCCTCAATGTCTGACCAGAAAGGGGACCTGTAAATGTGGAAACTGCTGCCCACACTGCTGTTCTCTCCAGCACACAACAGGACACAACCCTGTCACAGCTGAACCCAGGGCAATGCCACAGGACTTCATCTCTCAAATCCCATTTTGAGCAGGGTCTCACTGTGTATGCAATTACACCCTTGGAAATTACTGGGCTCTTTCCTTGGGCTGGAGCTAGCTGTGTGCATACTGGAAAAAAATAAAATTACACTCCTTTGAAACCAGAAGGGATCAGGAAAATAATTAAATTTGTCAGGAAAGGAGGGCTGAAGGTGAACCCCTGTAGCTGCCTGGCAGTGATGGCTGCTGAGCGGGTCCCCCACTGCCCTACCTGCAGCCAGAGGAGCTGGGGCCGGGCATGGCCAGGACCGAGGGGTAGAGAGGCACTTTGAACCTCCTGGGAAGACACTTTGAACCAGGACTGCTGCTGATATTTCAGTTAGATAGTCGACAGAAATTTGTTCGGTTCCTCCATCTGTCCAACAGCCCCTCCACTCCCCTCCTCCTGGTCTCTTCTGAATACATTGGCCAGTTTCAGACACAATAGCAGTGCAGGAACTTCAAAAAACTAATTCCTTATTAATTTGGGGAGGCAGGTGGGACAGAGGACCCAAAGGCATGCCCTCCCCAAGAGTAAGGCTTCAGCGTGTGCCCAGTGGCTGCCTGCATGGTCTCGTCCGTCCCTCCAGGACAGTCACGGCTGTACGTGCCCCTTGGCCAGCCCGCGGCTAAGGGACACCAGGGAGCTAAAAGTGCTGGGGGACGGCCGGCAAGAGGTGAGGAAAAAATGGTATGGGGTGTTCTGGGGATACGACAGTATGGATTCAGGGAAAAGAGAGAGAGCAAGACTGCTACGGTGAGGAGAAAGTTTAAGGAAGGCACACATCCAGCCCTATCATAGGGGACAGAAAATGCTGGAAAGTGCACTCCTTCGTGTGGCTGTGCGACTTCACTGTGTCTCAGCCAGGTTTCTCCACCCAGATTTGACTAAGAAATGCAGCAGTGGAAATACAGGTATTTTGTAGGTTATAAGAGCCTTTGCTGTTCCCTTCCCTTGGAACATCAATACCACTCCCTAATGTCGCGCCATTTGTGGTGCCAGTTTCAAGGCCAGGGAGAGTGTCTTGATCAGCCCTTGGCCATTCATTTTTGGCTAGAAGCTGCTACCAAGCCTCACAAAGCACCACACTGCCAAGGACCAAAGCTCCAAAATACATACTCCTCTGTCGCTCAGAATAGAATTTTAGTAAACATAAACTCATACAAATGTTTTCAATAACAGACAGTTTCAGGATTAGAATAGGATCAGCTTAACTAAAAGCAGCCTGGGATCTGGCTGAGGACTGGAGCCACATTTTCCCCTTAATTTGTTAGTTTCATCTCAGTGCTCTATCCGTAATAATCCCTTATGATTACCCTGCCTGAACAGAAATCCGTAGGATAACCATTGTACAAATATCCCAACGACTTTCAGTAATAAACTTTCAGAGAACAAAGAATATTCCCAGAGGTTAAGAATCAGTAACAATCACAAGTATTTAGTTCCATGGAAAAAAAAAAAAAAAAGTTGATTTTCTTTAAATGATTGATTTCAGATGTTCAAATTCAGTAGAGAGAAAACAGAGGAAATTGACCCGAATCAAATACAAACCAGACTAAGCCTTAGCACAGCAGTCATCCATTTTATAAGGACAGCTGAGTTTCTAACGCTGCCAGAAAAGTCTTCAGCAAAACCATTGCTTCAGTTTTTGAAAACTTTCCATGAAATAACTGTTAAATCATCCCTTACCTGCAACATGAAAAGCTTATTTTGCTTTAAAAATGCTTCTTTCAGCTGTGGGAATCACCTTTGCACAGGTTGCTAGTGTCCGTCTGTGCTTCTCCACAGAGTTTATAGTTCCTCTGACTCACCCGAGAGGTTCAGCGGCTCAAACATTAACAGCATGGAGAATTATTGATTCTTAATGACTAGGTGTGGTATGAAATGGCAGCCATGAAAAGAAGCAGTGTAGGTTCAAGATAAATTACAGCCTTCTATACAATTATGTCCTTTGGGAATTTCTTTCTGAATTCAGCTTTTTTGGTGAGGATGTGAGAAATGAAAACACGGTGCCGGGGTTGGAGGTGCAGGGGGGAAGTTGTCCTTTCTGTAGGAGAGGAGGTGGAAAGGAGAAGATGCGGGCCTTGGGTGGAGATAACATTTGCTACTTGTCTATTCACAAGGATAATTCCCATTCAGGTGACAAGAATTTTCACAGCAGATCTGTGCATGGGAAGGAGCCAGCCTGGACATGAAAATAATTAATTGGTCATCGACTCAGAAAGTTCAAATTCTGTCTGAGCTCTGCAACTAATTTGCTTTGGGTAACTTTGAACAAATCACTCCATTTGCTCATTTCCAGATACTCATCTCATAATGGATGTAATCGTTCCTTTCCCTTGTGCGTCTTCTTCCATGTCTGTTCAGGTTTTCAGCCCTTCAAGGGAACCAGTCCCTGCCAATCTCTGCGTGATAGCACCTGTAGTAAGGGGAACTGGAATCAACTGGACTGTAAACAGATATGGTAAAATAAATAATAAACAAATTATATATTGGGAAAAAAATGAAGTTGTTAAAAAATCATAATCCTATTTTGTGAGAACTCACTTTTAACATTATGCTTATTTCAGAAGTTTTGAACAGGCTTATTTTATTCTCTCATGAAATGTTTCTTTTCATCCAGGTGCTAACTTCTGCTTTCAATTTCCTCTGCATGTTAGATTGCTCTTGAACACTGTTAAATTGTTTGTTTAATGCATTAAGCATTCTGCATCCAAAGAATGAAGCATTTAGAATCAATTACAGCTGGAAGGTGCACAGTTCTGGGAAAGGTGAGCATTCTGGTTGTGCTTCAGATCACACTTTTCCCTAGAAATCAACCGTTGATTCTCTGAGAAAAAGCATCTAGACTGTACTTCCATCATGTGCTCCATTTGCTCATGCACTCAGAATGATTCAGACTTTCTCAAAGCTTCCTGGTAGCAGTGAGTTATCTTTAGTGCACAGCTCAAAACCAGCAGTTTCCATTAAAGTATTAGAACTCATTGTAAATATAATAAGAGGGAGGGAATTGAACTTTCTTGGAAATATGTTGACTTTAAGTGACTTACATGCAGATTAATTGTGTACTAGTTGGATACAAATGAGAAGTACTTTCAGCAAAAAGTATAAATTTCAAAACAGCTAGAATTCACAGTGCAACAACAAATTCACATAAACAAATTCCTCATGTCATTTTTAGCCCACCTGGACGTGACAAGTGCAGAATAACTCAAGTCATTATATCAGAAGTCAAAGCCTCATAAACAAGTTAGGCATTTGTCTTTCAAATGCTAGCTGTGCTTGGTAGTCCAAGTGCAGTGGAATACTTGAAATAAAAAATTAAGGCACCTAACATGCTTAATTGAGTGCCTATATTTTTTAAAGCCCCTGAAAGAGATGAGCCTGCTCATCCTTTATATCTTTCAGTGGCTGAAATAATTTCCCAGCTGCAGAGCAACTGCTTACAGGTTGTAACCACACAGGAAAAAAATCTCCCATGTCATACACATTACAAAGTCCAGAAGCACTCAGGGCTTTACAACAGTCATAACATGGTGCCACAGATAAAATCACAAGAAGAAACTCAACAGTGAGACTGATGCCTTGAGCCAGCTGTTTCTCTGAGTAAATCTGACGAAAAGAAGGCACATGTCCAGGTGTTTATTGTGTGAATCATTGTTCAACGAGTCAGTTTTTCCAGAAACAACTCTTCTCGTGTCATTAGTCACATCCTTTTCACTCTTCCCATTTATCAGTTTTGTTATTCCTCCCTCACTCCTTTTTCATTTTTTCTTTTTGTGTTTTTACTTTTACTCCCTGTTTCGATTCACCTCATGTCTCTCTATGCACCTCTTCCATTTCCAAAACTAACGGGAACTCCCAGACCTCAGTTTTCTTCCCTTTCTCTTTGTTTAGAAAATATTTCTCTTATGCATTTCTTAGGGCATAATAATTTCACATCACCAGTATGTGTCAAAATGAGCTAGCACCAGTGGAGGAAAAAGAAGCATAGAAAAATAATGCTTAAAAGAAACTCAGGTTTCTAGTCCTCTAGCTCCTTTGCCTCTCCTGAGGCAGAATCAGTTACGCCTGCAACCTCCCTGGTTGTAAAAAAATCAAACAACGGCCACTCCTAGTCTCCATAGGTAATCCATCGTGGTACTTCCACACTTCTGTTCATTCATTATTGTACTCTGGATGCTGCTCTGTCACTCTCCACCTCTGCTGATGAGCTGTGCCTCAGGTTCTCCCAGGTGAGACTTCCCGGTGCTGCTGAGGACAGGCTCTTACAAACAATATTTCCCAAGCAATGCAATTCTTACCAATGCACCTATAAAGTATTTTCATGTTATCTTCATTGCATTGGTAGTTGAGCTTCCATAATTCTGATTTTGTCTGCATTTGCCTATTTCCTCACCTTTAGTGGTGTAACCTGCTTATGCCTGTCTTTGTGCTTCGTTTGTAAGTCTGAGGGCACTGAAGAGCTCTGACTTAACAAAGTAGTTTATTCTTACCACCCTTTCTAATACCACTTCTGCACTGGAACATATTATGCCCTTCATTTCATTTATAAAGAGACTGGGTCATTTCTGCTTATGCTTTTCTTTGGCTTGTTTTCTATGCAATCCTTCTTATCAATAATCTTATTTTATAGAACAAAATTCTGACTTTTTTAAAGTGTAATTTTGTTCCTTTTCCCTCTTTCCCTTTGCAAAGGACTGTGGTCTCCCGTCATGATACAATTACCAGACACTTATATCACCCTTATCTCCTGTACTCTGGACTTCAAAATAAATATATTCATCCCCATCAACATTTCACTTTTTTTCCTGACAGTTTTCTGAAGCATTTTACCCTTCTATACAAGCAGTCCAGTCTCAAATTATTCAGCCAAATCTCTGTGGTTCTCATATTCTTGAGAGCATATTAAGAGTTACAGGGCCCTATATTACTTGCATTTCAGATGTTCTTCAGACCTTTGTTTACATCTCTCACTCTATTTTGATAGCCTTGACCTTTCTACTGTCTAGACCCCTGTCCAAATTGAGGGAATTTATGTTTATAAAGTGGTGCAAGATGTGGTGTTGGGCAGAGGGATCTTGGACAAAAAGCACAAACCAATAAGACCAGATGGATGCATTTTTGCTAGCAATCATCCAAAACAAGAGGCATAACGGTAAAGGGCTAAGGTGAGGGTGAACTATGTAGGCATGTGTAGGATAGGAACAAAGCATGGCACTGATTGTTCAGCAAGTTCCCTCCAAAAAATTGTAAGCGGACGTATCCAGCAGTTCATGGTACTAAAGCTTGATGGCCAGGGTGAATGCAGGTACACCACCTGTGTAACCTTGTTCTCCTACCCAGGAGAGACAGCTTTCTGACCAGGCCATGAATGTTGTGCCTTGGGTAAAGAAAATCTTGCCTGAATCATCCCTGTTCCCAGCACTTGATGCTCAGTTTTGACCTGCTAACCTTAGTTCTCATTTGGATCAGTTATCCGGTCTGAGAAAGCTGATAACAGATCATCAGGAGCTCAGGTGAGACAATTAAAAAGGTCCCCCACAATGCCTCGGAAGCAGAGACACTCCCTGCTTGCTTTCTTCCTTGGGGCTGTCACTGTGAATTGCCCATCTGCTGGAAGACACGGGCTTGGTCCTTCCTCAGGGAAGCTCGCGGGCCATTTTCACCCCACAGAGGGGCATGCTCCTTCCCCGCTTCTGCTGCTCTATGTCTTCAGCATCTTCATTTGGCTACACTTGGAAGAATCCGTGTCTGTTTTATTGATAAATTCTCCCAGCCATGGACACATCTCAACCTGGCACCCCTTCACCCATGTGGTACCTCGTTCACCGCTCTCCTTGACACCGACGCTACCTCACGGTTCAACAAATCCACACCAGGACTTGGGCAGAGATATTTCAAGCTGGTTTCATTTGCAGGTTCGTCAGAGCAGGAGGAAGCTGAATCACAAGCACGCCTGGCTGTGACTGGGCAGCACATCCCCACATTTGTCCCCAGAGGGTCAGCCCCAGCCCAACAGAAGTTGCCCCACACCTGTAGTGCTGGCAGCCACGGCATCCGCCTATCCCCAGGCACAGACATCAGACCTCTCCCACCCCACACAGACAGGCTTGCCGTCTTCACGGCTGGCACAAGAGGCGTGTTGAGAAGTTCTCCCATTTGCTGCCGTCAGGTCCTGGCCCCTGTTAGGGGCTGAGCTGTCAAACTCCTGGGCCATTAAACTGACAGGTCAAGATGATAGATTTTAGTTTCCCTTTTTCTTCTTGCAAGCAATGACATAATGGAACCAAATGGCTCTTCTGGAATAAACAATGCATATTCTAGAGATTACTTGTGTTTACACTGCTTATTGCAAGACCTCCAAAGGAGATGAAAACTTGAGCTCCATACTGAAGCACAAGGAGATTCACTTTCTTTCCACATGCTGGTGTCCTCTAGCTAATTCTCATGGGGTCTTAGAGTGGCACGTGCATTAAAAGTTATGAAATACACATTTCAGAATTGCATTTTTTTCCTTAGAAATGCTGAAGAAGCATTTTTTAACCTTTTTCAGTCATTACTCAGTACATAAAAAGACATGCCCACAATTTTCACTGCTCAAAATATGTAACACTGTGTCAAAACAAAATAGGAAAGCCAAGTCTCTTCCCAACTGCAGCCTGTTTAGAAAACATGATGGTATTATGACATGAAACAACCATTAAGCTGGCAGGCTGACACTATTTTTTGTGTATTCACACCTCTATGTAAATGCAGATGGCCTTAAGACCGATGAAACAGATGGTCTTAGAGCACTCAGTCATCTGGATGTACATGCCCACCTGTAGGACACTGAAACAGGCACAATAAACCAATGAGTCACTAGGGCTGTGTTTGTCACCGTGATCACAGATTCTGCTGCCTGGGCTGTTACATGCAGCAGTGATGGATAAAAATCAGACATCAGCCCAGGAGCAAAGCCCAGACGCCAAGACTTCCCCCTGGAAGCTGAAGCAGGACTCAGCTGCTCTTCGTTTCCCTTCTCCACCCGCCAGAAACAACAGCCAGGCAATCCCCACAGACCCTGGCAGGGATCTGGGGCTCTGGGTCCCAGCTGTAGGGACAAACACTTTCCTGCAGGGATCCAAGGCCCAGAGCTGGGGCAGGCGCTCATGTCCAGCCCTGTGCTCAGCCTTGCCCAGCACCACGCAGCTCACTGCTTCTCCTGCCCACCCCCTGGGTTTGCCCTCCTGAGGTGTTTCACTGTCCCTGTTGGCTGGGACAGGAATACGGTCTTGGAGCTTTGGGGATGGATTTTAGTCTGGGGCTCAAGGGCTTAAGAAAAAAGCCCAGCAGCGTTTAAGTTTTTTCTTCTATCTGGTTCTCAACCTTTTTATTAAAGTCTACTATTACCACATGAAATATGCATATGGTGCAATATCTATATGGTGCATATGCATAAATGCAGTATGCATTTGGTGACAAATTAAAGCCAAGCTGAAATTCACTGGACCACACACACAAATCTGCAGTTCCAGGGCAGCCCCGTGTCCCACAGCTCATCTGGGAACCTGGAAAACTGGCTTTCAAATGAAATCATCTTTCAAAAACCAGCACAACCAACTAGAAGCTGATGCCATCTGTCTCTCTCCCTCCCACCTGCCCAGCTTTGAATACAAAATGAGTTTCTGCTGCTCAGGCTTTCCTGACCCTAACTTTGCCCTGACTCTGTAAAACCAGCAACAGGGCATCAGTCCAACACCCTTGTCTCAAGTTTGATGAGTCCTCTAAATGGTGGGATTCATTGTTGCCATGCCACCACGGATCTGAGAAATGGAGAGCTTGACCAGTGAAGACAGATCTGCTTTAGCTTTATAGTTTATAACCAGCTTGTTCTGCTGGGATGGGTTAAAAAAAAAAAAACCAACAACTTTCCCTAAGCAGGGATGAGGCAATCCTGGTTTATTTTTCCCTGGTTTTAGCCCTTCTCTTCCCCACGTACCAGTGTTCAGACTGACACTGCTTTACATCACAGGGTGGAACTTTTACAGCCTGATAAGATACCAAGTGGCTCCCTTGAGCGCTAGTTATGTCTCATAAATATTTGTCCAGGCAACTGTTATAGCAAGAAGAGCAGCAAACTTCAGCTCATCAGGAATTCTTACTGATAGCTGAGTTCCCCTAGTACGTTTCCCTAAATAATATCTGCACTTCCAACACTGAATTGGCTTCCTTAAAGCCTTTGACAAGGGTAAGAATTGGTAGCAGAAGACTGAGTATTTGCATTGATTTTGGCTCTCAATGAAGGTATGTTATGTCTAAGTATCAAATTCAGGGTTCCTCAGAGCACATTCTTTTCAGAGGAACTGCTAAATGACCATGAATGTAATCCCTGCTGGAAAAGTTGTCACAAACCAGTTCTATTGCCTCAGCAGGACCAGGAGGTCTGGTTGCAGCCGTGCCTTCCACTGAACGTATCATGAACTCCCAGGGAAGTGCTGGGAGTTGAGCCCTCTAGGTATCTGGCTATTTCATCTCAGAGTCAGGTTATGTGGCTTACATCATAAACCTGAACCAACGCTGAGACTAACCTTTATCTGTTGGAAGGAATTTTACATGCATTACAAGCCAAGCTAAACATAAATAATCTCATTTATTTCAATTACCCACTTTGGTGATCAAGACCTAGTCACACAGATGAGCCGTTAGAGCAGAAGGCCTGTGGTTTGCAGGAGAGGACAGTGACATTTTGTGTTACAGCTACAACGAATATATTTAAAGGACTAATTCCTGTGCTTAGAATAGAAAATGCCAGAAATATCGCATAATTTTAACTTCTGCCAGCAGCGGATACCCAGCTTTCATTGGCACACCATCCACAAGTTCAGACCTCAAGAGACTGTTTCTGTGACTAAACAGCTATGGTATTGGGCTATCAGCAGATGGACTTCACGTTCACTTCTTCTGTACTTCCAAAGATTGCAGTGTGACCATTTTAGCTCTTTCCCTGCCTCATTTGTGACTTATATGGAAATGCCTCCCTGAACATTCACCTCTGTTTGCTTGACATTAATGGAAACCGCATGACTTAATTATCCCCCTCATTTGCCACCTTAAAGTCTCAAACTTGCATCTGTCTCATTACAAGTTAAATGGGCTGCCAGCAGGATAAATTCATCAATTCAGAGCTACCTCTGCATCTCAAGGTCGGTGCAGCCAGAGGGTGAACCAGTGCTTTTAACATCGCGGTGCCCACGAGCAAGGTACCGCGGTGCTGGCCTGGGCTGCTGGGACCAACATCCACCCTAGACCCCAGGGACCCAGGGCCAGCAAAGCTGCAACTAAGTGTTAGCATTCAAGAGTTAATTTCATGGTTGAAGACAACAGGAAAACAGGACAGACTTCTTCCTGAGGAGCCCAAACACAACGTTAAAGGTTTCACTAAGAAACCGCAGCACAAAGCTGTTTCCTTTCACTCCAAGACTCCAGAAAGCTGTTGCAATTGTCTGGGCTTGAGTCAGAGGAGCGCCTCTAGTCTGCTTTCAGGTTTGCATTTGCTTTCCATAGCTGCTTTCCATAGCTGCTTTCCATAGCTGCTTTCCATAGCAGACCGTACCCCCAGCACATGTATGGCAGGGCAGGGCTGAGCAAACAAGCACCCGGCAACCAGCAAGCTGGCAGCTGCAGGGCAGGTTCTCCTCCCAGTCCAAAGGGAGACCAGCACACTTTAGCAGCACATCTATAAAACAAAAAAAAAACAGCTTGCTGAAGATCAATTTGCCTGAACTTCTTAATTTTAATGGGTCTTCTCTAAGTGCTGAGTGGACCCAGCAACTCATGGGATTTTGAATAAATCAATCAATTACTGGTTAATGGTACATTTACATTTAGATAATGCATTATAGAAGTTCCAAGTATTTTGCAGACTTGGATTAATCCAATTCTGCAAGATCTCTATGAGAAAAAATGACTCCTTCCCACAAAAGTAGTGCTGCCGCCAGTTCCAGGAATTAAAAAAACATAATTCAGGCCCCAAAATACCATGACAGGCTCAAAAAGGACTTAACAAGAACAATAGCATGAATGAATGTCTTGTTATTCACCTTTTGCCATGTAACAGATGATGCTTCTTTCTAGTTACGATTAGACTTCTTTTGAGCAAAAGGAAACTTCTCACATATTCATAGAATTGCAGAAGCTATCAAACAAAAAATAAGATTGTTTCAATACGGTGTGCTCAGAAAACAAAAATGTCACTTTAAACTTTCTTTTTTTTTTTTTTTCAAATGAATTAATATGCTGTTTGGAACTACGGAGATGTTTTCGCTCCTATCTTTAACTAATCTAAAGCATAAAGAGGCTGTTATCAGTCTAAGGACTTTGAGTTATGTTTGTGAAACAGCAGTAGTGGTGGGAAATTTTTATAAATTACTTTTGCTGGAAAGTTAAACAGCACAATGAGCAGCTAATGTAGAAAGAGAAGCAATACGTGCCCAACGCCTTTGATGTTTGTGCAATCTAGCGTGACAAGATCACACAAAGGAGAGATGGGATGAGGACAGGGTATTGCTCTTTGTTGTAGCTGGTTGGGGTTTTCTATTAAAACTGGAGGGTGGGGGTTTTTTTGTCCTTTGTTGGCCAAAACATGTTTAGCTACATTCCTATTTATTTTGGAAACATTTTAATTTTTAGTTCAGTTTTCAGATTTCTGCCGGTGATAGGTTTTGCGGAGTTTCTCTTAGCTTTAATCTATTTTGGTTGCAGTGCTGCGTTACTTGTGCAAAAGTGTCTAATAATTTTTATTTATTTATTTATTTGTTTGTTGCATTAAGAAACAGAGAAAAGCTGGCCAGGAGGTGCGTCCATCACTTTTGCTCTTATTACAGTGACTTAAGGAAGCAGCCGTTCGCCAGCCCCGCAAACCACGCGGGCAGTCCCGGGTGGGTGCAGGTGTGCACCCCCCTTGCCCCAGCCAGCTGCACCCCAGGGAGGGTGCTCCCGTTAAGCCTCAGCTGCTTCAAGTGTAAACTCTGACATCTTATGTCCAAGTCAGCTTCACTTACAGCACCGCACAGTGCTTTGCACCACGCTGACCGTGACATCTGGAGATGTTCCCTTGACTCTGCTGCAAAGTCAGTGATTTCCAGCGGAGAAAAGGAAGAATTGTTTCTAAAGCTGCAGCTGCATCAACTAACTGCAAGATCACCTTTGTCAGACATTGACACTTCTATTAATTCTCTCTTAAATGATAGTTTTATTTCAATATTTGTTTTTACTAAGAGTTGAATTTTTTTACTTAAAAAATGCAAACCAAGTTATTTCATTAATCCCCATTAAGAGCTCTTTTACTACCACTAACATCTTAACGCAAAAAGAAAGAAGGAAACACAAGCTTATTATTGCATTTGAAATTCTGGTTATTTTTACAAGCAGGCATGAAAGAAGTAACAGGTTTTTATAGTGATCCAGCATTTCAGGCAAAAATAAAAGCTGGACTTGTATGTATACAGTTTGAATACAGCAGGATTTTTACAGTTAGTTCCTACAAAGTACTAATTATTTTAGAATTGGTAACTTCATGTCACTGCAAGTTTTTACTAAATTAAACTCGGTGAGCATGACAGAAGCACATTTATTTTCCTTATTTTGTTTTTGTTCTTTATTTTTGGCTGCTTATGGAATCCAGCTTTAAATATGCCCCATGTGCAGACTTTTTGCTACACTTTGAGAATGAATGTCAGTTTTGATGCTTTTAAGTTTGTTTTTCTTTGCTTTTAATATCTAGATACTCTGGAGGTTATGTGTGTATATTTTTATGTAGATATTTTCTAGGTTACTTGCAGCAAGGAAAGCAGTTTGTTGAATAAGCACAAGTATTTGATGTAGTAGAAGTGATTCTAAATACTGTGAAGGACACATGGAAGGGAATGTTACCCACATGTTAAATAAGTTCTGTTTAAATAGCATGCCATTGTTGTCTATTATAAATAATAAAGATTTTATTCATATAACATATAAATGCATGTGTTCTTAATTTATTTGTAAACATTAGTTCTTTATCTCTTGTATGCTTAATATAAAGGCTGTGTGTCTTTGGCACAATTCCATGTATCTGTAGTACTGTTGTAAATTTTTGTTACTAATTTTTAACCAAACTAAAAAAAAAACCCAAAGATTTTATCTGAGGTCTCCCATAAAAATATTTTCATGCCATTGGGTATCCCCGTAGGTGACTTTTGCTTTGGTATTTAGACAACAGGACTATTGTGTGAGGATCTACACAAGATGCAGATGATGACTGCAATCAACACTTGCTTTTACAGTGGTTTCTGCTGATTGTTCAAAGCTGGAGTTCAGTCCATTACTGGGGAAGTTCTCTTGGCCGGTGTTGTGAAGCACACGGGTGGGTTTTTATTGGAAGAGTATAGCTATTTAAGAGGAGGAACAAAGATTCTGGGTGCATGATGGACACGTTATTTTATAAGAAATAGAATTTAGTTCTGAGGACAAGAGCTGTGACCATCATGTGTGCCCCCAGAAGGGCTTCTAGGAGGAACTTTCTGGCTGGCTGTGTTACAGATCCAAGTCACATTCAGCTCTCATTTACATGCACTTTGAAAGGGGAGATTTGCAAGAAAAGCAAGAAAAAGGAAAAAACAAAAGAAGTAAAAGAAAACACAACGTTCTCAAGGGCCTTAATTATATTGGCTTGGGAGAATTAAAAGCCACCAGATCACCATCTCACTCCTTCATTTTTCTTTTGAAACAGAAACTTGTACTTTTTCTATGTCCCTCAAGGTCCTTGCTGGCTTGCCAACTTGACAAGGAGCCCGTAGCTGTTACTAATACATGCCCTTTTTGCTGAGCAGCCATGGACTGTTGGAGGGATCAGCTCCAGCCGAGCCATTAGAGCCCAGGGGCTGCCATCAGATCACCCAGAAAATAGCCAGGCAGCTGGGCAGCATCTCTGGCCACACATTTCTTGATGATAACTTTTGATGCAAAATCTTGTTGCAAAATAGCAAAGATCAGAGCAGAGAGAGAAGCTGTATGAAGTGAGCAGCATCAGTGCTACTTACACAGCCTGGGACAGCGGGACCTCAGCAGGCTGAGCAGTATGTGGTCTTCCAGAGGATTTTCAGAGGGGGTGTGCAGGGGGTCTGCTGCTATGCTAAAATCCTTGCAGATCTGTGGAGAGTCACATGTGGTTTTTTCTTATTTAAATTTAAAGTAGTTTCATTTTCTTTAGCTAGACTGTTATTTATGATGGCCTTTAGCATATGCGTCAATAGCTGACTATGGTCTTCTGTTTCTGTAAATGTGGTTAATACTTCTGTAACTGCTTTAAATACATATTGCGTGCAGACAATAATGTGGCTTCTAAAGACAGATACAATTTTTAATCTTGCAGTTCAAGGTCAAAGTCTCAACACTATATAACGATATATCTTACATACATAGGCCTACCATTATGCCAAAATCTTTTTTTTTTTTTTAATTAGAGAGTGAAGAGTTTGTTTGTTTACCTGTATTTCAGCAAACTCTGTCAAAGACTTTGCCAGGGATAGCCAGAATCACTGCAGTAAATGCACAGTGACAGAGCTCAGGCAACGCCTGAGGCTACAGACCTGCAGAAGTGTTTCCTCTGCTACGTAGCATGCATCAGTCTAGACTGTTGCAACCAAGATCTTTGGACTCATAGCAGGACTGGGAACAGGGATTTTTCCCCTCCCAGTTACCCCTTTGGAAACCAGGACTGTCACTGGCAGCTTGTACTTCAGCAGCCCTGTCCCAGGAGCCATGCACCAGGGATGCAGGCATTCTGCACAGTCCCTACGGTACTCGTAGCAAATCCTGCCTTCCAGGGACAAGCATTATAATCCTTATGTTGATCTAAAGCACTCTGGTCATTTCCTCTTCTGTTTTAATAGAAGTGTTCAATCACCATGCTGACGAAGTACTGCAGATAGGAACTATTAAAGTAGTGCCCTTCAGATATGGAGCTGGACCACAGACAAGGTTTGCCTGGACCTCTCCCAGCTGGCAGGACTGTAAGTCCTCAGCCTCCTCATGGCAGAGACCATCTTTTCTACCATACTCGGGTCCCTGGGGAGCAGGTGAGGTGGCAGGGCTGGAGGTCACCCACTGGTTCCTGAGGAACGCACCTCCCAGAACGCAGCAGGCAGCATGGAGTCCTGCTCAGGCATTCAGAATTACATCCTTCAACCACATATGGTAGGAAAGGAGGCAGTACTGGTCTCGGCATGCAGAGGGCAAACTGAGATACGTGTTTGCTAAGTAGCCTGGCTATAATAGGATCTGAAGTCAAGGAAGGGATCAGGAATAAAATTAAGATGTCATCCTTAACTCTGAGGTGGCTGCAAGCTCAGAGAGATCTCTTTCCAACCAAATGTTAGGCATGAAATTAGTCTTTCAGAGCAAATGTGAGTCAACTAGTGGATCTACCTGATACTTCATGGCTTGTAGACGTTTTTTGTGGCTTTTGGTAATCTGGAAGGCAAGTTACGGAAGAGGTTGCCTGTACAACCCAAAGGGAAAATTATACTTGCACAGAAATTGATGGTTTTCTCCATCTAACATGCCTCCAGCTCTGAGCAGTTTAGACAAAAGTCAATATTAAGTCTCAATATAATATCTAGTTTCAGTGTGTGCCAACATTTCCAGGCCCCACCTGTCAGAGATAAGAGCACACCTTAGAGAAAGTATTGGATAGACCAGACGAAACCATAACGTATTTCCTTTTCGTGCTGGAGAACGGCATAACTTCTTACTCAAAAACAAAACAACAGATCATTTTTTGGTTCTTAGTCCTTTCTTGATTCAATAAAAAGGACACTGTCTAGTCCTCAAAATGCCACTAGTGTGAGTAACGTCAACTGGACTACTTGCTTGAGCAAACATCTGCAAGCAGTAGCTGTAGGCGTCCCTCTTCCAGCTCATTGTGTGATGCAATCTCAAGCTCTAGCAGTGTTGATAGGGTTGCCCTTTACCAACTAGTCACCTCTTTTCAGGTTCCCACGTAAGAATTTTATCTGGGAGAAGGCCTTGATCTGCCAATCCTAACGAAGGAAAGTTTTGTTGCACTCAGAAAATAGGAGTTGTATCCTGCGACCAAACATACGTGTTTAAATCCCTAATTAGGACAAGAGCTGTGTAGTACAAAATATCTGGTTGTTTCCAAGGTGATGCATGGAAGAGATGTTCAGTGCATTTAAGTGGAGCATAGTTTACATAAAAACTATTTCTAGTGATGAAGGATCTCATAAAGCCAAGTGAGTGGGTAAGAAGATGGCAGGTGACAAGTGACTGTTGACTGTGGTCTGAAATCAGTGTGCAATGGCAGCCAAATTTACCAACAAACATGGGACATAAGCAAAATGATGCTGAAAGCAGGAAAGAAAACAATGATTTGTCGCTCTCTAAAACCTAGCATCTCAAGTACTTTGTGGTGCAGCCTCTGCATCTTGGGCAGTAGAACTTTAGAGAAGGAACAGAGAAGGGCAACAAACGCAGTTAAGTGGTTGGAGCAGCCACCTTAGGGGAAACACTGAAAGGTTTGGGACCTTTCAGTATGGAGAGAAGAAGGCTGAGGGGGAAAGGACTGACGGTTTCAGTTTCCCAAAGCTAGTGGAGAAAGGAAGCAAAAAACTGCTGTTTATAAGGTCCCACAGGTGATATGCCTAAACAGCATCTCCTGTTGCCACTTTGCCTCCCTCTCCCAGAGGAAGAGACAGGAAGCACCACCAGACCAAGCAGTAGGGCATTTCTTCTCACTGGATCCTTAGATTCCTTTTTAATAATTCTCCAGGGGCATTCTGAAATCCATAAACCAAGGAATATCAATTTGCTTTGCCAAAATTATCAGAGGATGGATTCCTGTATGGGTAGAGCACTTACCTAGCATGTGACAGGGGCATCCATCACCTCTCTAACCTGCAGGCTTATTTACTGCAAGCTCTTTCCACATTTTCTCTCTCAATAGTCTAAGGGTTACTTGAAACATGGACAGGAGCCTGGCACACTCCTGACAAAGTGCTTTTGCTCTTATTGATGGATTGTGTCAATACAGCTGCCCTGGGCAGCTCTGTCACCAGGGCTTCATCAGCTGGGCACAACATCCCATCCACAGCACAGATACCAGGGGAGCTTCTCCAGTGGAAACTTGTGTGCCAATAGGCATGTCCTGGTGGGGCTGGGTGGCTCTCAAGTATGACAGCTGTCAAAAATCCTGCCATGGGTGCTAAGGGAGCATCCCAGCCTCAGTGGCTTACTTCTGAAAGGAGTAGGTCGAGGATGAGCAAATGCAGCCATTCATGCCACAAGAATGCATAAAGGGGAGGAGGAAAATCTTAAAGCATAGAACACTGAAAATACACTTAATAAACAACTAAAATTATATTATGGTGGCAAAGCCTGAGAACACCCTACTAAGCATCACTCAGTGATTCAAGAGTATTTAGAGGTGAAATACATCCTAAGCAACTTCAGAGCAAAGCTGTGAATTGGAGGAACACACACATGCTAGTGAAAGCCACAGGTAGACACAGAAATAGCATCCTGGCAGTGTAAAAATTATTGGGGTCCATTCTGACTTCAGTGGAAGCTAAAACATTGAGTAATTCAGTGAAACCCAGGCAGAGTGAGAGGAGAATGGATGCAAAACTCAGCAGAGGTCAAGGTCCTTCCTCCAGAGGGGCCATTGATGGCTGTGTTCCCCCTCAGCCCTGGTGGGACCACTGCCTGCCCTGTGCCCATCCAGTGCCTGCCCAGTGGCCCCCCCATATCCCCCACTGCTCACCTCCCTCGGGTGAGCAGTGCCAGGTCTGGCAGGGATGTGGCATCCTGGGGCTGGCCATACCCACCAAGAGGGCAGTGAGACGGGGAAGAAACACCAGTCCCTGCATGCAGTATGTACAGAAGGAGCAGCTGAACTCAGGCATCGCTCAGTGTATCCATGTGATAGTCTGAATTTTCTCATTGAAAATTCCCACCTCCTTTTCTCCTCTTGACCCAAAGAGCAGCCAGACTTTGGCTCCGGGCAACCCCTGTCGAACTGGAGGCTTTTGAGTATACACATGCAGAGCACCTGCTTAGAAACGACTGCCACTTAGCAAATAATTTGACTTTTAAATTACTCAGGCATAAGTTTCAAAACCTGGAGGAAGTGTGTTACACTAATCATTTTGTTAGCAAATTATTAACCAGGTGATGAGACAATGCTGGAGTTATAAAGCGAGCCACACGGGACTAGTGTGCTCTCACGTGGGCACTTTGTCCTTGCTGTCTGACAGCAGGAAATCTCTTGCAGCAAAATTGCTATAATCACAGGAAATTAGTACACTGAAGCAAGAAGCCTTTGATCCTTTGATGACCTTGACTATGTGACCACAGAGGATAAATGCAGAAATATCACCAGCCCCACTGTGGGGTGGTCGCTGAGAGAGGAGTTCCTGCTCACCCCAGCATCTGCAGATTTTTGGAGAGAGAGCACCATGAGGATGGGGTAATGGGGTGTTTGTTTGTCAGGCTGCATGCTAACATGTCGTGCGTTTGCTGTTCATGGAAGATGCTGGGGCTCATACTGCTGCCTGGAGCCATCTGATGTTAGGTCCCTACACCACGCTCCCTTCTGGAAGCAGCAGAAGAATCAAGGTTTCTCTGCAGCCCTTCTGGAGCGTAATGTTGTTCTGTTCCCTTTTTTAACTGCAGGGGGCTCCATTTAGAAACCTAGAAGTTGCTACGTAAATCTCCCATGGAGCCTGCCACATTTAAAAGTGCTGGTGGAATATCATAGAATCACAGAATGGTTTGGGTTGGAAAGGACCTTGAAGAGCATCAAGTTCCAACCCCCTGCCATGGGCAGGGACAACCTCCACTAGACTAGGTTGCTCAAAGCCTCATCCAGCCTGGCCTTGAACACCTCCATCAATGTGACATTCAGCATAATTTTAAGACATGACGCTGCATGTACCTTGGGCACTACCACACGCTTAATACTGCATGGGTTCTTCAAGTGGACAAACACCAAAGACACCACATCTTGTCCTGCTATGCCAGTCCTGTGCTGAACCAGAACTGATGGGGACTGCAAGCAAGGTGGACAGTTCTCATTCAATATTATTTCGTGCATCTGGAAGCCACATCTTTTGAACACCAATGGTGTGCTGAACACCACCAGAGCCCCCAGCATTTGCCCTCCTGAGAATGGTCACTAGTGAGTCCAGAAAAGAGTCAGAGGAAGGCCAGCCCCACAGCTCTCACTGGCTTTTATCTTCTGCATTTTTGGGTCAGACACAGGAATGGTTTCTGAAATATGTTCACCTCTACAGTCTTCACAGGTGTTACAAGGAATGAGTTTCAGGGTTCACTTTTGGAGATTCTGGGACCAGTGTTGTTTAACATCTTTGTTGGAGACATGGACAGTGGGATTGAGGGCACCCTCAGCAAGTTTGCCGATGACACCAAGCTGTGTGGTGTGGTGGAATCGCTGGAGGGAAGGGATGCCATCCAGAGGGACCTTGACAGGCTGGAGAGGTGGGCCAATGCAAACCTCATGAAATTTAACAAGGCCAAGTGCAAGGTCCTGCACGTGGGTCGAGGCAATCCCAAGCACAAATACAGGCTGGGCAGAGAATGGATAGAGAGCAGCTCTGAGGAGAAGGACTTGGGGGTATTGGTGGATGAGAAGCTCAACATGAGCCGGCAGTGTGCGCTTGCAGCCCAGAAAGCCAACCGTGTCCTGGGCTGCATCAAGAGAAGCATTAGCAGCAGGTCAAGGGAGGTGATTCTCCCCCTCTACTCTGCTCTCGTGAGACCCCACCTGGAGTACTGTGTTCAGATGTGGGGCCCCCAACATAAAAAAGACCTGGACCTGTTGGAGAGAGTCCAGAGGAGAGCCACAAAATTAATCAGAGGGCTGGAGCACCTCCCCTATGAGGACAGGCTGAAAGAGTTGGGGTTGTTCAGCCTGGAGAAGAGAAGGCTCCGAGGAGACTTAATAGCAGCCTTCCAGTACCTGAAGGGGGCTACAGGAGAGATGGGGAGGCACTCTGCATCAGGGAGTGTAGTGAGAGGATGAGGGGTAACGGGTATAAGCTGAAAGAGGGTAGATTTAGACTAGACATTAGGAAGAAATTTTTTACTGTGAGGGTGGTGAGACACTGGAACAGGTTTCCCAGAGAAGCTGTGGATGCCCCATCACTGGAGGGGTTCAAGGCCAGGCTGGATGAGGCTTTGAGCAACCTGGGCTAGTGGGAGGTGTCCCTGTCCATGGCAGGGGAGTTGGAACTCAGTGATCTTTAAGGTTCTTTCCAACCCAAACCATTCTGTGATTCTATGAATAATTTATTAGTCCAGGGATCTCACCACTAAAACACCATTAGTACTTCTTACCACCTTGCCTCTTCTCTGAGTGCCACAGTTTTCTCTAAAAAGCCTTTCTAAAGAGAAAGAAGAGCTGTAGCTGATTGTAGAAGCAATACTGCACAGAAATCAACTGTTTCCTTCCTCTGCTGCAGCTCTCTGCAGATCATGTTATCATCAGCAGGACTGGTGCTGTCAGGAACCCTTTCTCCCGTGTATATCTGTATCCAAAGCAGCCCACGAGAGATAACTCTAGTCGATGGTCTTTGAAGCTTTCAAAGGGGTTGATGTTTAAATGCTTGTATATGTGAGGGTTAAATCTACCATCCATCCATTGATTTTATTGAAAATTTGAAAATGCCTTTCATTTACTTGACTAAATTTTATCAATAATTCTCCTAAATCCAAAAGCATGAAGCACCCTGCAAATCCACACAGACCCATGATAATGTAGTGCAGTTTTGTCCCGAAGCATAAATAAACCTTTCTTCTTGCAGTTAATCTGTCATGATTAAATTAATTAAAGCTGGACATTCCCCCTAATTTCTCTTGCTGATCTGATCTATCTTCCTAAAAGGGGCTTTTTTTAACAACTATTACACTATAATTGGCATTTTGTGTGTTCTTAGAATTTTTTTTTTCTGTATTTATTTTACTTGGACTCCGTGAGTTTTGCCATTTTGGCCTTGGTGCGCTCACTGCTGTGACTCATGTATTCCACAGCTACTGCCAGATCTCTGAGGCCGACGAGGTAATTATCGCATTAGGATCTGTCGTTGTAGCCCTGACTTAATAAATAGCCAGAGCAATTATTAGAATCGCTGATTGACCTGTTTCAGGGTTTTGGACACCCACATCTGAGATGAATAACGGGACTGCGGATATTAAGGGTTTGAAATGTCAGCATTCCAGATTAAATGAGCATTAATTAGTCATTCCAGGTACACGAGCTGCTATATATAGTAAGCCTTTCTGTATTTGATAATCTGGTGACGATTACCTGAAACCATGACTCAGGTTCATCTCATAAGCTGCAGAAGAAAGCCCCAGCCCCTCCTCTGTTCCCAGCTCACTGGAACCATGCAGTGCACAGCAGATGACCAGGGTCACTTCCAGGTGAGACCCACAGTGCCTTTCAGGAGTGTAACGCGGGCATTGCAGTCCCAGGTGGGTATTCCATCCATAGGACTGGGCTAGACCTAGTCCAAAGCAAGACAAGCCCCGGCACCACATCAGAATTCAGCCAGTAACACACCCCAACAGTGTCTGAGCAAACAGAAGCAACAGCTCCGTGGAGGGGATGCTGCTGCTGATGCTCCTTCATCCCACAGCTTCCTCCACACTCTTCCTGAAAACTCAGAGCGAGCCAGGAGCCTGCAGGATGGACCAAGAGGGCCAGCAGGAGGTTGACTGGGACATGCAAGGTGGAGGCAGATCTTTAAATTGTTTTGGTCCAAAGGCAGTGCTGTGTTATTCAGAGGGACCACCCCTGGTCCAGCAGCAGCCCCAGAAGACAGACTCACAGTGATGTCTGTCAGAAAAGCATGGTGATAGAGCATGGCACAACCACTGCACGGCTCTTTGTGGCAGCGTGTGGCAGCTCTGGGGAATGGGCCCACCATACTGGGCTTTTTCTTTAAAAAAACATATGTGCTTTTGAAGGAAATTTTGTTATCCTGGGAAGGAGTAGAAGGAGACGAGTGAGGGCATGGAAAATTACCAGGTAACTCCAAATTTTTACTATACTGTCTATGCATCCAGTGATATTGTGAACGTGTATGGCTTTTACCCCTAAATGTTGCATGAGCAACATGGACATTTTATATTTCTTCAAAACCTGCTTGGTTTAGATTTGTTGGGTCCATAGCTTGACAGATATAGAACAGACTAAGGAAATGTTCTGGTTGTGTTCAGCTATACCTTCAGTTCTTAAAAATAATCTTTAAAATTTCTTTAATTTGTGTAATTTGTTTCCATTCTTGAGTGGGGAAAGGGTCCTGAGAGTTTAAACGTTCTGAAAGCTGGTATTGGAGTGAGTATCACTCTCTAGACTGCTCCGAGTAGACTTTAAGTTGCATGCTGACAACTCAAAAGCCTTCATTCGAAACCCAGCAATAGAGATCTTGTCTGTGCTCTGTTCAAAATGTTGTTTTCTGTTCTTGCCAACAGCTTATTCTAGATCAGGAATTCCGTTCCAGGGAGATCTGAATACTGCACAAGCGCCGAGCCGTCCTGCAACGTGGTGTTTTACCCCTGGAGAACTGTCATCCCCTCAGCAGAGGCAGTTTTGGGCAAACCCTCACCAAGCTCACCCCTTTGCAGAGCATCTGGTGCAGGAACGCGGCACGACCCAAGACAGGGAACCCAACTACCATCTTATTAGTGTTCCGTTTTGTTGCTTTCATCCTGAAGGGAGATGAGCTGCCAGGATGCAGATCTGTCTTTTCTGAGCCATCCGCAGGCAAAAGGTAATGAGTGTACCTCTACCCTGAACTCTGCAGTGTGCCCACAAACCCAGCATAGTCTGGAAGAAAATAACACAATTATGCCCAGCAGGAATTGAGGATTAGGGTGCACCATGCCAGCTACCTGATCTCTGCCCCTGGATGTATCATTTCACTTCTTTTTATCTCCAAAATTGGGGTAACAGTACTGATCTACATTTCTAAAGTGTTTTCAGGCTTTGGGCCAAATATCTTTTTTAGGAATCATTTATTTTTATCTCTGTCACCACAACCCCGTTTGCACATGAGGGATACCATACACTCATAGCTTTGAGGCCCTGGGTGATTCTTGCTTTGTGATCCCAGGTTGCTAAGTAGCCTGTGTTCAGAGATGTCAGGAATCCTTGCTCCACTTGTCATGTAGCAGTCTTGTCTAGCATTCAAAACATTTTCTCAGCTTGAAAAAATTCTTAGGGATTTCCCACTGAGGCTCAAGGCAGTAATATATTTTATTTATTTTATTACAAGGCATGTAAATAAAAACTTGCATATCTGAAAAAAGATATTAGATAGAAAACAGTAATAAAATTAACATTATTATTTTAAGAAACATGGTAATAAATACATTTCCCCTCAACATTAAAATGCGTGTTATTCTGCACAACAATAAATACAGCATAGCTCTGGCATAGAAAAAGGCCAAGACTGGATACAAGAAGTCCATGTGGTTTCTTAAAAAAGCTCAGGTAACTTATAAAGGTTTGGCATCCTGCACTTGATGCACTTTGATACAACTTGCACTTCAGTTTTAATTTTACTATGATTTTTAAACAGTCTCATAATATGAAAATATGAGAGGAAAATTTGTTTGATTATAGGATTTTTCCTTTAAATATTTTCAAAGTAAGAGATGTGTAAACTCATTGAAACCAATCCCTGAAATGAAAAAAAAAATTTTAAAAAAACCCCAAAAAAAAACAAACAAAAAGAAACCCCAAGTGTCTTGGCGGCTATTCTACAAAAATGCAGATTTCTCAGCTGTGGGTGCTCAAGCCTGACCAGCCAACTGGCAAAGGACCAATCCCCAGTTGGTTCCTCATTTCTTTACACAGTTTTAAAAATGAAATAATAATAACAAAGAGAAAGAGTAAAGAGTGTAGTATTCACTTTCCAAGTCATGACAGTTTGAGGTTCTTACACTATTATCCGAAGGTGAGAGGAGAAAGAACAGGTATACTCCAGAACACTTCCCAGCACAACTTTGGGTCATTCTGGTCTATACTTTTCTTTCAGAACTCCTGACAAAGAAAAAGGAAGAGAGATACTTCCATGCACTGTGCTGTTCTTATGCCAGCACGTATCATCACAATCACAACTGTGAACCTAAGTCACTTTGATAGCCCAATCTAATATAGATTGATTGATTGTCCCATGACATAGTTAGAGAACGTCCACAAAATGCCACAAGCTCTGGCAGAGCCCAGCGTTCTTAAAGTACAGACAGGTCGTGGCAAGACTTGGATTTGAGTTTGAAGGCCATGTTCTTGTTGTTCTTGGCAACTATTTTGCCCCAAAACCGCCTGGCTTTCTTGGGGATGCTCTCTCTCCGTTTCTGGTATGCCAGCCGCTTCTCGTTCTTCTCCTTGCTGTCCCTCCGGAGCCGAACTTGCCGCACGATGCCTTCAAACAGCTCTTTCACGTTGTGCTGCACGGCTGCTGAGGTCTCAATGAACTTGCAGTCAAATACGACAGCACAGGCTCGTCCCTCTGCAAAATTGCAAGGTGGATATGTCACCAGGCGTCACGAGCAGCGGGGAGGCAAAGCGGCCATAGGCTGCCACTTACATGGAGCCAGCACTGCTGGGGGAATCCCTCAAGCCTAATATAGGCACGGATAAGTCCTTAATCACCCGCTGCTGCCTGCTAGCCTATGATTCATCTGCTTTGTGTCACAATCCCTGTCCAGCAAGGGGGGGTGAATCCCCTCCTGGAAAAGCCCAGTCCCCACCGTCGGCTGCGGAGGGAGCTGGGGCTGACCGACTCGCGCTGAGACACTGAAGGATGAGAGGTCAACCGTGACTCAAAACCACCTGCTCATCTCACATGCAGACTCCCTTAAGTCACATTAAAGAGTGATGACAGCACCTTCCATGCACACAGCACAGCCCTTGTCCCCATAGGAGGCAGAGCCCAGCCTCCTCCATGGGTCATGGGTGTAAATCAGGGTCTTGGGACAGTACCAGCTTTGGTGTGAACAGACACATGTACAAAACCCTTAAATAAAGGCAGAACTATACCTATGGCTGTAGAGGTACATCTGAAATCATACTTTTTATCCTTAATCACATGAAACTAAGCTAAATTTGACAGCTATCTTTCACACTCAAGCCAATTTATTCTGTCTTCTGGCTTGCCATGAAGTCATCACCAGGATGACTAAAATGACATTAATGCACCTGCCATTTTTCAAAAGACTTTTCAAGTGGGAAGGAGATGAATGAGAAAGCAAATAGACATCTCTTCACTCCTGATGTATTCCTCAGCTCAAACTCTTCACTTGGGGCAACTGTGACAGGGGCCAGAGGAACTGCGCACATCCCCAGTGGAAAAAAAATGTCTAGATCAATTGGGAGGTAGAAGGGCAGAATTGTGGCAGAGAGAAGAAAATGCTGAGTGGAGGAGCCCATGTTTCTGATGGGCCAAGATGAGATCATCTAATGCGTTACTGCCTGTTGTGTTATGTTATGTCACCTAAGCCTCCAGGAAGACTCTCTAAGAAGAGATGTTACTGAATGCAGACTTTGGGAGCTGGCAGCAGCTTTCCCAGTGGTGTCTCTATTCCTATTTATGGGCTTAGGGCTCTCTGGGCTTTGGAAGAGTGGCACAGGATGGTCATTCTTTTGTATAGAGCAGTGAGGGTTGTTTCAGCATCCCAGAGCAAAGCAGCAAGCAGATCTCTCCTGAAAGCTGTGCAGTTCATGCCCAGACTAGCAAAACAAAGTTTGGGAGGGAATTCTAATCCATCAGGGAACTGGTTAAATGAAGAAATAATCTTTGGCAGCAGACTAAATGGGGCTAAACTCATTATGCATAAACATATATTGGAAATCCAAAGGCTTTCCAGCTACCAGAGAAATCACATATTGCAGTGATCTTACACTAGGAGCTGGAAGGGAAGAAATTCAAGCTGCTTTTGTAATGGTACTTAATAAATTTATGGAAGGGATTATCTGACATGTAACAGCATTACCAAGGGAGGCTTAAGGACCTGGCAGACCCCTCCCAGTCCTCTGCCCTCTGTTCCACTCCTCTCTGCTGTTTTATTGCCCTTTTATTGCCCAGTCCTGATCCCAGCGTTCTCCCTCAGCCAGAACTCTGCATTTTGTTCAAGAGCTACTAGATGACTCTTAACCTTTACGTCGTTTTTATCCTCATCACTTTCCTTACCTGCCACTGAAACTTCACGGCACCTGACAAGGTCACTTTTGTTGCCAACCAAGATAATGGGGATGTCTTCTTTCTGACGTGCCCTGCGGAGCTGTATCCTGAGTTCCGAGGCCTTCTCAAAACTCGCCCGGTCTGTGATGGAGTAGACAATCAAGTATGCGTCTCCCACTTGCATGCAGTGGTCTCGAATCCATTCTCCCTCACGCTGTTCAAATGAAACAGTCAGACATTGTTATGGCCAGAAGAGATTTTGCTTAGAAAGTACAACATTAGAGAATCCAAACACATTCCTGCTGAAACTGTAATGGGTACAGTTTGAATCACAGCTACACTAAAAGTAATTCCAATGCGGTGACGGTATGAATACTTCACCACAAAGGAGGGCAAAACTTGCCCCATATAATTCATTGTGCTGGCTTTAGACTGGAACGAACACGGTCTGGAAAATGGCTTGAATATTTTGTTTTATCGTTAAACAAATAAAGAAGGCTTGTTCTTCTCAGGCTCACACTGCAGAGCCATTAGGCATGTTTGGCTTGGTGCAAGGGTGGAGTCAATCCTATATTTTCCCTGATGCTGAAGTACAAAAAACACCTACTTTCTTTCCCAAAAGATACCTACTTTTGATATTAGCACCCACTCATATGCACTTTTCTTTTGGCATTTGACTAGAACAAATAAACGTACCTTATTATCCCACATGTCGAGCAGTATAATGGTTGCACTTTCCCCATCCACCATCAGGGTTCTTTCATACGTGTCTTCTGGAAAGAAAAGCAGAAATGTTGGGAATGTATTATTTTGTGGCATCACATACGTTACAAAAAAAACCAAGTAGTTAAATATGTATAATTTGTTACAGTTCAAGTTATTGAGCCAAATTTTATGCTGGCTCACATTCAATTCTTTCCTCATTTCCATCAGCACTGAACCTGCCCTCTGTTCATTACTGGTTGTCTTACTTTCCGTGATATATGAAGGAGGCTGAAAGATCAGGAAACTAAATGTTCATTATTTTGGCTGATATTCTCTTTATCTTATGTGGGAGAGAGAAAATAGAACCAGTGGAAGAAATAACCAAAGACTGAACATTTGCCCCATGGGAGCAGCAGAGTCCAGCGAGGCTGAGTAATGGAAAATATTTGCTTTCACTTTAGCAGGGACAGTTTACGGGTGAACAGTCACTGGTGCTGAGAGCAATACAGCTAACAGCCCACCAGGCAATGGGGACAGGGTTTTGTGAGACAAGAGCTGCTCAGCTTCAGAGAGGCTGAGACTTCTGCTGCGTCCTAGTTCTCTCCCATTCCACAGTTTCCCACATTACCTTTGATGTCAAAAAGCAAAAGAATCAACAAACCACAGAAATTCAGTTATTTTATACTGAAGCCACAAAAATTCATACCTAGATTATAAACACCATGTGACAAATTTCTGCTTAGATCGAGGGGGGAGGAGGGGGGGCTGATCTTCCCACTCATCACTTCTATCAACCCTTGCTGGGAAATCTCAGTCTAGCTTCTGCTTCCAACACTGTTCTTCCTTCTTTCCCCCAAACCTGAGGATATTTGGATGACCAATACGGGCTTTGGACCCATCTCTAGTCTTGTGTTGCTGGTCAGTGAAAAATGCCAGGCTTTGGGCTTCTGAGCAATCACCCCTTTCACTGCAGTGTTTCAGGGGTCTGACCCAGCCACGCTTGTAGATAGGACTGTCTTAACCCTTGTCCCATAAAACTTCATCTGGGCATTCATGGAGTGAACTTATCCCTAAATTGTAATCAGGGCCTTTCCACAGAACCAGGAATCTACATCCATGCAAAAGAATGAGCCAAAAATACTACACATCTTAAATACAATCAAAAAGACCCCAGGCTTGACACAGCTTAAAATGGAGAGACTAAAAACACAAAGCTAATCCAGAGGAGCAGTCTCCCTTGCAGGCCCAATAGCACGACACGTGTTCACAAGTTTTTGGGAGATAGATGGATGTTACAGCCAGTTGCAAAGCCAGTCCATAAAAGCAGCTGTATTCCCTCTGTGAGCTGGCTACCTTGAAACCATCCCCTCCTGTAATAATAGTTCCAGTTTGTAAGCTAAAGTTTGGAGAATCGTTTCTTCAACTGACTGAGAATCTGTGTGGGAACAAGCTAGTGTACACCAGAGGACAATGTCCAGAGGACTCCTTCTACACCCTGTTACACATACAGAGGCTATGAATACGCAATCTCACTCCTGGAAAACAGTTATGCCCAAATGGTCTTATTGAGCACTGATTAGCACCTTGCTCAATCCTCAGGAACTTCCACAGGATGTAAAGCACACTAAAGGTGAGCAATTAGCTCCCCTCATGCTTATTTCGAAGCTGACACTAAAAAGGAGGGATATAACAACAGCAAGTTTTCCAATATCTCAGCAGAGCTGGCCCTGAAAATCTGTCACTGCTACACTCCAAGTGATATTGTGGGAGTGCGAAGGAAAGAGGAAACTGTACGGCTTCACATGGAGAAGAAAACCACCTGGCAGGGGTGTGCAGAGCAAATCAGCTGCTTTTCCTGACTGCTTGCCCAAGGGTCCTACTCTAGTTCACTCATGTAGCACTAGGAAAGCTTTAATCAGAGATACTCCAGGCTGAGAAGCCAGTGGGATTACGGGAAAAGTCAGTGGCAGAAGCTGAAGACAAAGCACACCTGAAAAACTGATTCAGAGTGACCGCACCGTGGGGAACTTCAAATCCCCCAAAGGCACAAATATCTTTGCCGCTGGTCTGTGACAGCAAGCAAGGAAAATGTGGGTCTGACCTTCCTGATCCTGGGCAAAACCTCTCTAACTGAAGAGTTAAAGACAGGAAAAGCTGTCCTGCCTGTACTCCAAGAGAAGCCCAGAAACTCTGTGCTAGCACTGACACCATCACACCAAGGGAGTACAGGCAGGAGAGGGAAGGCATAGGGGAGAGATGAGGAAAGTCCTGCCTACTGACGAGCAAAACCATCCGGCAGCCTGCACATCCTCCGAAGGTGACAGCATCTGCCTCCTTAGGGCCACAGCAGATTTCTGTTGCAGCACAACCATTCCACATCATTTTGCATACGATATAGCTCAGGACTTGGTGCACAGCTTCGCCTTCTGCATGATCTTATCTTTGGGATTAAAGAAAACTTTGCAATCCTAAACAAAACGAAAGAGGATAGCAAGGGGGAAGCACCAAAGAAAACCCTACAGCTTGTGCCTTTTCCCCTGTTTGGGCAATAGGAATTTTCCTACACTACTGAAGGACCTTCATCGGTGTTTTCCACAGGGGAACCCATGCTGTGCAAGTAATATGAAAGGAGGAGGAGACGTATTTTACTCAAACTCCACACAGCCTACTCTGAGGCAATGTGTTTATACAGAAAGGTTGAGATGACTTCTAATAGCAAATATTTTGGAGGTGACTGAAGGACTCAGCAGTGGCTTTTCTATTTTTCTTTACATATTATATCTAGGTATTTCATTCTCGTAGGCCATGAGGACCATCAGTTGTTTTCTCTCCCCTGTAGAAAGCTGGAGTCAGCCCTGCGGAGCCAGTGGTGACACAAAGGTTGGACCAGCTGAGAGCTGAACTGGCCTTTTGTGTAGCTTCACCCCAGGCAGGAATGAGGCAGTTTCCAACAGGTATTTTGGAATGAAATAGCATGAGAATCTGAACGGTTCTCTTTCAGAGGCTTTCAGTCATCTTATTTTGCTTTCTTGTTTTCTTAAGACACATGCATGAGCTGGATCAGTTTTGATGATCAGATCCAAATGTTTGTTACCTCAATTTTTGATTCAATGGCCTCTCTGTTTTTCTGTGCAAGTTACTACTGGCAGAGCAGAATGCAAGCAAACACAAACACCCGGGAACATAACAACCTACCTCCCAGCACCTCACAGTCGCTGTCGATGCTGTCATGCACCCCCGCAAAGATGTTGGCTAGCGAGGACTTGCCTACACCATGCTCTCCAATCAACACCACCCGGTAGCAATTGCTGCCAGACTCAGAGGAGATGACCGAGTCAGATGACTCCGAGGACCAGCTCCTTCTGTAATATTCATCGGGACTGATGGTGTATCGCTTCTGTGGGTTGTACTCGTTGGAGTCCTTCTGGACCAGCAGATTCTTTCCATCAGCAGGGATGCTCCATCGCTGCTGCTGCTGCTGCAGGCTGCTGTTGTGGGTGCGACGCATGGTAACATTGTTGAGGGTCATTTTCTTCCCCTAGTGATAAATAGGGAAATCAGAAGCGTTACCCACAAAACATTTAGAAAAGTGTTAACGGTCTCTTATTAACTTCAAGGCAGCACGTCCTGTGCTTCTATAGGGATCTAGCATAAGAGAAATGAGTCTTTCTGCATTCTTTCACAGTTGCTGGTACATAAAGAAATATTTCTAGCTAGTCAGTCAGAGTCTTTTTCCTCGGGATGATACCACCCTCATATGCTAAATCCTATCTTTGGTTAGCCTCTACAAGCTCATGGCTTGTGCTAGGTGCAGCCCAGCCCTGGAGAGAGTGAGGCACTGCTGTGTCCCAGGAGGAGAAGGAAGGGGCAGAGCTGCCCTACATGGGATCTGCATCCCTGCTGAGAGGCAGCCTACAGTACAGGCACTGCTCCCCGTCCTTTGTGCTTAACTGGGGGCAAACAGAGGCACCGGTCCCAGTTGCCTCCAACTCCCAATGCAGCTGGGTGGACAGCATCTTTCACATTGTCTCAGTTAAGAGCTGAAGCTTTTGGGAAAGCAATAAGGCACCGCTCAGTGCACCCTTAGACAACCCTGATATAAGAAAAGAGCCATACAAGCAAGTCTTGCTATGATGCGGTGGATTTGGGTCTCTCCTACAGCCAGGTAAACAAAGACCGACTGCTTCAGACAGTGGCTTTTTGGTTGGTAAGAGGGAGGACACAGTCAAGTCCAACAGCTTTTCTGAGAGGTACAGGTTCTAGCCACTACAGGAGGCAGTGCTGGGTGAAAAAGCTCATAAATTTACAGCTATGTAGGTTCACTCTTCTTATCCAAGCATGCCTCTTAGTTACATTTTACTCAGCAAACCCTATTTTGCCTTGCTTGTAGGCAGAGGACAGTGATGTCATCCTCACGGGCCAACAGCTACCATTTTTAGGAAAGTTACTTTGACGCATTCCAGTTCCCAAAGTGA
Organism: Syrrhaptes paradoxus; assembly: GCA_013400615.1. Classification (NCBI taxonomy): domain Eukaryota; kingdom Metazoa; phylum Chordata; class Aves; order Pterocliformes; family Pteroclidae; genus Syrrhaptes; species Syrrhaptes paradoxus. The sequence goes on along the minus strand of VZTO01011466.1, from coordinate 20,841 downwards.
CAGTAATTTAGACATTTTGCTTTTTGCCATATATCTGATGTTTCTTGGATCTCTTCTCCATATTAGTAAATAGGACAATTGTTTGTAAAATGCACCCAACCACTTTCAAAACTGAATAATAGGTGGTGAACAAAAAAAAAAGTAAAGGATCAAAATAACACGTACAAATCACTATTCCTCTTCACACAAAAATGTCTCAAAACTTCTGTGAATAAATGCACAGCAGGACATAGGACAAATATACAGAAAATGCACACTCTGTCTGAACTTACTACCACATACACAATATTCTTCTCTGTGATGCTCAGTACTTAGGGGCAAAATGAGATCATTTGCATGGTTCTAGCCACAGTAATGTCAGCGAGAAATATATCTAAACTAGAAATCACACACCAAGCAAAGGCTGCTTCACAAAAAAAAAATTAAATATTTACTGTGGTTTAATTTTAAAACTAATTTTTTCCTTGCAGTTTCCCCGCTGAAAAGACCAGATGAGAAAAGCCAGCTCCGACTCCATCAAACAACAGAGCCTAACTCACAACCTGCAATAAACAGTCACTCACTAAACCGTCACAAACGCTTTACAATTTCACCCCTAACAAATTATCAGCCTTCGTTAAACAAAGCCAAACAAGTCCCTATCCAACCCTGCATTCCAGGTTCAGACTGTTTTTGATACCCCGTGCTGCATTTAGCTGCCTGGGTCTCTAGCACCAACAGTAAATTCTGCGTCCGACCCAACGCTGCCTTACTTCTGCTGGGCTCCTCCAGGCAGCTGGGTCCTTTGCTGGCGCTGCCCTTCTCTCTCGGAGGGTTGCGGTACGCTGAGCTGCTCTGCCGAAGTAAATCTCCTTCTGCTTTGGGGCTGCCTCTTTAATTCTTTCTCAGCAAACCTGGTTTATATTAAGCCCATCTGATCAGAGACAGGGCTTTTCCGTGACGTGGTTGGCCTTTCCATACAACAGCCAGCCCCCAGCTGGGAGGAAGCAGACATGCAGAAGAGCAAAAAAACTTGCAAACAATCTCAGAAGACTTACTCAAAATCATATGATTGTCTTAATATTGCCAGTAAAATAAACACGTTCGGTTCTTGCACGATGAAAACAGGAAAGTGGAAGAAAACAAAATAATACGTGCCATTTCACCTCACTCAGGTTTTCATGCAAACATTACCAAAATTAATTATGTTTTAAAAAATGACGTAAGTTTCATTAATGCATAAAATACTGTAAATGTGTTCTGTTCTCTGTCTGCAAAATACTTTTAACCCCCTGCTAGACAAATTGTTTATTTAGAATAAAATATCTGACTGTTATTTTGGAATTATCTTAAAGGTGGGAGTATTATTCTGTTTTGGTTTTGTTTAGGTTTTTGTGGGAGGGGTTATTCTGTTTTGCTTTTTCTAAAAGGCTCTAGTATGTACAATCGTATTTCTCTCTGTCACCTCCGGATGACTGCACCCAGTTTCCTGAACTGCACAATCAGCTCCCACTTCTGCTGCAACTCTTTACTAGCAAGGGCTTGAAAAAACATCCAGCTACGAATTCAGTGTTACTCCAGCTGGATGGTGGCAAAAATGCATCAGAACACACAAATTCTGCACAAAGTCGGAGTCGCACAGTGCTGCTGCTGTCTGTGGTTCATTGGGAAAGATGAATATATAGTGTACATGCCACAAACCCAGGATCTGCCCCGTACATTTTTATGATCTCATGATTCCTTGTCAGAAGAAATTTTTCCAGAAGGAAAAGAAAGTCCAAACCTGTAATGGGTACCACCAGGTGACATTTCTAACAATGTGTGCAAAATACTTCTTGATTAACAAATCAAGAGTAAAAAACTTTCACAGAGCTACTCGGTAGAGATACCACAACTTATATAAAAGGATATGGAAACTCTATAGTCAGCTCTCAATTATCCAGACTTTGGATTAACTATGATGAGCTCAAAACCAAGCTCCTACAGCTTTCCTTTATATTTACAATCTCCTAGCTACTCTATCAGCCCCTGAAACCAACAGATGACTAATTCTTGCTCACCACGTAGGAAATCTGAACAACTTTGTTGCTGAGCAGAGGCAAGAATATATTTTTTCATGAGCCTGTTCTTCTCAGTCACAGGCAAGCAAGCCTTTAACTGACAACGTGCCTTCATTAAAGGAAGCAGTGATATGCAGAAAAGAACATCTATTGCTATGATTGCAGCCTGGCACTTACTTCACATTTCACCACAGTAAAATTGGTTTTCCTATGAAAAAAAAAAGACCTTTACAAAATCCTTCAATTGAAATCTGCTTGCTTTGTTTCTCCTTTGGCTATATTGCATTTCTGTGTCTTTCATGAGGATTTTCAGGGGTCGCCTGATCCTGTTCTCAAGTTTAAAAGAGCCAAGAGCATTTTCCAAAATAATACGCACTCATTAATGTACATGGAAATTATTCCATGGAGAACTGGACAAAAAAATGTCCTGATTTTCCTTCACCTGTGTTTCACCGTTTGGCAGCAGCTGAACTGGCCCCAAATCCTGCATCTCCACCTCACACCATCCCTCACACAGCAGGATCAGAGTCTGTGCTGCTGCGTGATAATCCCAAAGAGCACAAAGCGGCACGTCTCTCTGCGTAGGACGTACAGAGTGGCTGTTAATACTTAGGGCACAAAATACAACAACATCTCTGCCTGGAAAGGTTTATGTCAAGGCCAGTGGTTCGCAAGAAGGAGGAAGCTCTTGCTGTCAACATACTCAGCCCTGCTTCTGAAGTTGCTCGGGCTTTTTTGAAACATACTGGAAATCACGAAGGAGAGCGGGTGGCTGGAGTACTGTGCTCTGCACCTTGGGTTCACTTAGCTCTCTTTAAGTTGTCTGTAATTTGTCACTGTGAGTAAAAAAGCAAAACCTGTCCACCACAGGACTGGAGAGATTTATGTCCAGATTGATCTCAGCAGAACTGGAGGCTCTAACGTCTCACCCAAATGTTTAACGTATATCACAGTAGAAAGCAGAGACAGCAGAAATAAACCAAAGTCAGAAAAGCCTTTACGATTAGTTATGGTTAGTGTTAGATCAGGAATTGCTAGACATCATCTGCCATATCCTCTTCATAAAATTGAAGGCAGACAAAGAGAACACGGCTCTCCGGCGACCACACAATATATCTCTTCTATAAAGCCATCCATAAGGTTTGTCCCAACCGTGGCATGAAGTGCCTGCACTTGGGAAACCTGCACGTGTGTTTTCCATTGTGCTGTCTCTTCTGAGCCTATTCTGGTTTTCCAGCTGCACAATTAATTTTCCAGACCCCATTCTGAACTACTTATCTGCCTCCACATGATGAAGAGCTCTTGTTCCTCGGGGAATGCCATCAGCACTCAAGAATTTCAATCACTGTATCTGTGGGGGAAAATTTCCCTACTTTTTTAAAACTGGGGAGAGGTACAGGAATTTTAGGCTCCTGGTACTCATTTACAAGGGAAAAGAGCAGGTTGATTAATGAAACACATGAACTGAGCCCTTCTCAGCAGGGCTGACTATAGGCTTGAATTTCCAAATACAATCCCATAGACCGATGTCAACACTTTGGCAAGTCAAACTGCTTGAAACACAGGCACAAGAAGAGACAAACCACAAGGCCAGCGCTGTTGTAACACACACAAGTGCTTGGATGTTACCACCTGGTGCAATGTTAAAACTCAGAACAATTGTTTTTTGCTTGTCTTATCCATTCTCTGCTTTAATAATCACATCTTAAAGGAATGCTCCTTACAGCCTGGATGAAGTAAGCAACAGCTCTGCAATCCTTCTCCAGCCAGTTGCAATCAGAGCAGGTGATGCCCAGAGCAATTAGGCAGAAATATTCCATTGGATATAAAACAGCAGTGCTTTTAGGCTGACACTTAATTAGCCATTTTGTATTTATGTATATGAAGGCAAAAGGAGTTCCTCAAGTCACCTTCTGGCATAAGTGTCGTGTACAGATGGTCTGAATCAAGCTGGAGGGGGAGGGAAGTGCAAGGGGGGAAAAACTCAGAAAAAAAGCAGGAAAAACAAAATTCAGATTTATTTTAATAGAAATTGAATGCAGAATGTCTGAACGTGCACTTTGTCCCTATGCATTTAGCAGAAGAATACATCTTAATTTTTCCCCTTGGAGGACCTGACTTAGTAGACTGTGTTCCCAACTGTTAGTTGCCTGCAAAGGCAACGAATGAAGTCCACCACCTTCCTTTCCTCCACACCATTCCGGCATTTCACATCTTGCTCTGCTTCTCACATCCATCAGTGCTGGCTGGCCCTTGGCAGCTCTCAGCCCCAGCAATAGCATTAGCGATGGACAGAAATGGGTTTGGGTCCAGACACGTTGCTGGGCTGGATAGTGCTGGGCACACCAGGCAAACCCGCAGTTACCGTACGCCCCAGGGGAGCTACTCCAGTGTCACCACCTGTTCCTGCAGCACAGAGGGACACAGGCAGCTCGGTGAGCAAGTGTAGAACAAAAAGCAAAAATATAAGTGTGATGAAGCTGCATTGGGCCCATTAGCTTATTTACACCAACTCATTCTCACAGCTTTGCCTTTGCCTTTCCTGCTTCACATCCAATGACCAGGTAAGAAGTTTCATGCTGAGTGAGAAAGGTACCAGGGAGAAAATAGTCTGAAATTGGGAGGTATGAGGTAGGGATATGAAGGATTATGTTCCTGAGAACTACTGAAGGTCTTAAGTGAGGGACAGGGTAAAGAAAGACACTCAGAAATTAAGGAATAATAAAGCTTTGATTTATTTTTAGGGAAACAGAATCAGGAGCACCTGAAAGTGGCCCCCTCCTCATCTAAAAAACAAAATGTCACTGCTGCCTTCAGAGGTCTGGATTTGGTAGACTCTGTTCCCAGCAATTGCTTGCAGGGGGTACTGAATTTGTTCCAGCACCTTCTTTTCTCCCACACCACAGCAGCATTTTTACAGTTCTTTAACCGAGCACTAAAAGCAGAACGTGATCCTCTGGTGATGAAGTAAAAGGATAGGGAAGAAGCACTGATCTCTACGCCTTGTGCACAAGACAGCAGCAAAAGCTGGCATTAGAGCTCTCGGGGAATAGGATTGCCTTTAATGAGCTGCCTCATCAGAGAACCCCTCATTAGTCTATTACTTGCAGATAATCTGGATTCTGATGTACCAAAAAGGAAGGTGCGCTCCATATCTGTGTGCTCCAGAGTCCTGGTGACTATAATGGGTGTCCAAGAGGTGTTTTCCCCACTAATGCACTAAGCCAGCACAGGCAAATACTCAGCAGAGAGTGAGAAATGAGTTCATAATAAAATAGAAGTTCATTTTTAGTCTAATTTACCAAAATGAAAAACAATTAAAGCAACTCTCAGCTGTGGAAAAAAAAGACCAATGATAAAGAGCAAATGGCAAAAATGGGTTATTTCAGTAAGAGTTGCTTAGGAGAAGGGCTGCCTGTTTCCCACCCTTGCACTGAATGACGCTAACAAACTCTGCCAATAATTGTCCAGGGAACGGGATTAAGTCATGTATGACATAAACAAATGTGCTTTTCAAATTGAATTAATGCAAATAAAAAGAAATCATAATATACTAATAATAGTAGGATGTGAGCTAGCCATAAATGTTCTTCGAATACTGAGCTAAAAAAACCTTCAGACGAATGGCACCAGACCGTTTTCTGTAGTTGGGATTTTTGTAGTATGTTACAGTCCCCAGTGCATATGTTGCAGTCCTCAGTGCAATCAGGTTCGGGAGCCACAGTCTCTTAGCAGCAGCAGGCTTTACAGATTTCAATAACTTGATTTGATAGCACAAAGTCATGGTGGTGATTTAACAATAGGCAACTTTTGCATCAGCAAACTGTAGATTAGAAACTTCAGCAGAATTATCTGGGCCTCTGATCATCAGAACTGCCGAAGGGAGATCCAGGAAAACGCCTTTTGCTCCAAATGCAATTTCTTCTCCACTGTGGTGCACAAGGCTCTTACACCAAGTGCCACCAACAATAATTACCAGTTCTCAGGCATAGTCACACAAAAATACAAAGAAAACTCTCAAAACCTGCCAATAAAAGCAAATTTACTTTAAATATATTCCACATGGTGGTCAGAGCTTGACTTTCAGGTCCTGACTGCGTTTATCTACACGACAAGCCTGCCTGGAATGGAAAGGGAACACCACTGAGCTCTTCTAACCCCCTGAGGTTGCCAAACTCCTGGTTTCACATAATTAAAAGATGTTTTAGTCTTCTCATCTGGGTGGATGAATCTCATGGCTGGGACAAGGGCTGACCTGGGGTCCTGGGCAGGGTAGGGGAGCCCTGGGAGTGTGGGCAGTTCTGTGGGTGCCCCCAGGGCCCCAACACCCACTTGGCACACTCCTTGAGGAAAGGTGGTGGTACACGGCTGAGCTTTGGCCAAGGCAGAACTGAGTTCGCCCGGGCCAGTTTCAGCTGAGGTCACGCCAGGGCTGCTATTCACGTCTGCACCAGGAGAAAGGCGACGTGTGAAAACGCTCAACACACGACAGTGGTTCAACCAGCTACAATCTTCTTCCAAAAGAAGATCAAGCTGCAGCTGGAGTATGGTGTCTGGGCATCGTATCCCTCCCCAGCTCTCTCTGTACTGCACAGACAACTAGCAGCAACAAAACCACAGCTAAATACGGTCTGCTTGGAGGGAGCCAACAGCTCTCGCCTTCCCCATTTACAGTATCGTCCAAGCGGTGTCCCTGGTTCAGCGTTCGGCTGCCCTCTCACTACACCAGCACCTAGTAAAGTGACGCTTCATGCGATTGCTCAGTGATTCACCACCTTGTTTGGATTTTCTGGCTCCCGGGCTCATGTTTATCAGCAAAACACAAGCTCTCTTCAGCGTCAGGCTGTAAGCGGATTGGAGCCATATGAAATGCCTTTGAGCAAGATGCTCTACAGTCAGGCGTAATTAATGGCTATTTAATTGAACAACAGCACTTCATTTATTTACACGGCTTTACTCCCATGTCTTTCCACTTTTCCAAAATGGAAGATGTGAAAATGAACATATATGTGAAAATATGTTGGGTTTTTTGTTTGGTTGGTTGGGTTTTTTTAAGATCTAATTCTTCATCTCTGCTGTGCTGTGTTCATACCAGGACAACAGAGCGCCAGGCCCTGCAGGTAGGATTCACGTCTCCTTGTTTAAATTACTTGCTGTGGTTCCCAGAGGGAAGCAGACAGGGTTGACCAGGCAGCTCCAGGGTAATTCATCTAACACCGGTTGCATGAATGATGGAGATGCCTCTCTCCCCACTGACCAGAGGGACATGGAGGTGAGTCTCTCTGCACTAACACTAGCCTGGAACTGCACCGTCTGAGAGCTAGAGTGGCAGCCAAATGAAATGAAGAAATCCCTAACAGCCTAAAGGCTAATTTTTACCAGTGCCTTTTCAGATGAACAATAAGACAAGGTTTGAGATGTAATAATTACATATGCAACGCCAAATAAAACTATCCTGCTCTAGTACAGGAGGCACATCATTGCACAAGCAACTTGGCTACAAAACTGGAGAAACTGGTGCACATGCCATGGTCAGCATGGATGGCAACAGGGGTCTTTTCCCAGGAGGTCCCCCTGTGGGATACTTCTGGGGAGGAATTACTTCCGTTGCCGTCCACCCTGACTGAGCACCAACTGCTGTTTCTTCACGGCCTCTGACATATAGCAGCATGGCTTGTAGAGTTTTCTGCCCCGCTTCTGCAAGCCACCGCATGCTGTCACTGTGCATCACCACAGGCACGTCCTGCTCCATCCAGCCAGCCAGCCTCCTGAAAAAAGGAAGATCACAGCCAGCACGTTTTTCAGGGAACATACTCAACAAAACACCAGCAGTTACAATGCTGTCAGCTTCAATCTTGCTCTGCAAAGCCAATTCCTTGGCACTGCAGGCTCTTGCATTCCTGTAGGAGCCAGGAAGGAGTGGCACAGCTACAGCAGGCTCTTCTTGAGCCCTCTAGTTGGGACACACAGATGCACACATATATGTCCGTGCTCGAGCTGCTGGGTGACCTCCTACAACCACCACTTGTTTGTCTTCTGCTTTCTCTCTATAGTTTTAATAAAATTTATTCATTTTGAAGGCAGGCAGTAAACACAGGAGCTGGGCTTAATAAAAAAGCAATCATTAATAACTGAAATCAACAATCTTGATGGCTAGCAGAACCTTCAATATTTTCACTGCATTGTGCTCCAGTGCATCTGTAAAATGTACATCTCTGTGATAAGGTGTGGGACAGCACCATCCTTTTCAGAAGCACTGGACTGCAAGGTCTCTGTCACACACGTTTTTCCTTCTTCATGGTAATTAACACAGTATTTAAGACTTTCTGAGCCTTTTCTACACTGAAAGACACTAAAGTTTCACATCATGAAGCCAAGGACGCTGAGCGCACTATTGATTCAAAAAGGTGGGTGGCTGGAATAGAGAGTGTCCATCACTTGCTCAAGCACCTTTCACAGGTGAGCTGCTCCCAAGCTGGGTACCTGACATGCATTGTCCCTGTGAAGCACAAAATTAGAGAAACCAAAAGCTTTGATTTCTTCAGCCTGTGGAAGCAGCCACAGCCCTGGTTTTCACAAATCCTCTGTGCTGCTGGAAGTTTAATCAATGGCCAGGCTGGCAGATTTAGAACCTAAAAGAAAAAATAGCTGATTCAAGGTCACAAGCTCAAGGAACGTCATTCTGGCATGACTCATAAACTAGGTCTGATCGTTGATGCTCTCCCAATCTCAGGTCTATGTAGCTGGCAATCTAGCCCCGGGAGCAGAGCGAGTGCGGCGGCCGCACAGCCACGCTCTCCCTCCCGTCGCACTGCGTGCTCTCCGCAGCCGCAGTCTGAGCGATTTTAAACAATTCTGCTGCATTGTGAAGTAAGACCCAATGTACCACAAACATAAACTGAGATGATAAAACATATCATACTGAACAGAGACACGAGGGGAACAATACAGACACATCCCATTGCAAAGGCAGAGAAAATATTTTGATCTCCTAGTTACTAACCCACTCCCGTTTGACTTGTGACCCAAGACTATGCTGTCAGCAATTACATCACTGCCGCTGGGCAGTATAATGCTGCCTAAGAAGCTCCTTGTCTCGCTAACATGGGCAGCATTGGCTCAGTGAGTCAGTGGAGGGAAACGGGCTCCTTCAGAAGGGATGGCAGAGCAGCTAAGGGAGGCTTCAGCGCTGAATTGCCTCCTACGATCTCCCTCACCCACAGCTTAAGGAAAGATGAAGCTAAAACGAGCAGTACTCTTAGGGGACAAAATTAGAGGATCACGTGGAAAAACTCTGTCTGACAGCTTACTTGAACATCTTCAAGGATCTACTCTTACAAAATGCCTCCTCCTACTCTCACAGTGGTATATAGCAGAAGTCACCCTTAAAACAAGTCAAAATCAAGCATAATTGAGACTTAAAAATATGTCTAAATTACATAAAGGGAAAACAGCAATGAAAGTCCACATGTTCCACAGGGGATGAACACCTCGTGCACATTACTGGTTCAGCAAAACCTGTACAACACACGTGCCTGGATACTTCTCACACTTCACACAAAGGACAGACCACATCTACTGCCTTTGTTACCCTGGATTCTCCCTGCTGTCTGCCCTCATATTGCAGGAGGCCTTCAACAGCACCTCTGGATTATTTTCTGATTAACCACAAAATTAGCATTGTCCTTATATGTTGCATACAACTTGTTAATTTGTTAATCTTCTAGCTGAATAAAAAAATAGAAAACCAGCAGTTTCCCCATGGGTGTCGTAGCACTGTGTGACTCCAAAACACCTGCAGCTCCACCTGAAGTGAGTATCGGCTGCTGTGTTCACGCTGGGGACTATGGAGCAAAACACACAAACTGATGTGCAGTCCTTGTTCAAATTCAACAGAAAAGGGAACCTGCACATTCGATCAACTTCAGGCCCAAAGGTTGCAGAACCGGGAGAAAGCGAGGATGTGAAGGTGAGGACAGCCTGCTTTGACATTTTATCAATGATGAGAGGAGAGCTGAAACAAGATGAGATGAGATTACTTCTTTCCCAGCCAGGAAGCAGCCAAGTTCTGGAGGTATCAGACATGAATTCTCTGTGAAGGACATACCTGGCTTGCAAGCAGCTGATTTCCAGCTTATTTTATTTTCCATTTCCGAAGAACACTAGGAAGTGGGTAAAAGATCCTGAATTTCAGAAAAGTGCAATAAAAAAGTCCTGGAAGTGAAAGGGCAAATTCTTAACACACAATGTGTGGAAAGTAAGCTATTTCATGGGGCTGCTCCACATCTTGAATGTACTTGGCAACACTCTTCTGCTGGTTTCACAGTTCTAATGTCACCTCCAGACCATGCCAGTGGTTTCTCAGGGGCAGCTGCATATAGCATAGTCCCCTGCTGAAGATGCTGCTCACCTGCACCAGATTAGCACCCAATGCTAAGGAGAAACTCAGATGCCTGGCCCTGGCTTGATCTAGAAGCAATGGAAGTAGCAATCACATGTGTCTATGCTTTTTAAAAAACAAAACCCAGTGACAGTGACAAATATAGCCATGACTGGCGACTGGCAGCCACACCAGCTCTCTTGCAAAAGACCGAATAACCCCAAGCTCAGATGTGAGAAAGTAAGATACAGTGCCTTGCAGAGTCAAATGCAACGCACTGTCTCTAATATTAATTACTAATTTCATTAGAGCTGCACAAATCACCTGGTAGTAACCTCTTTGTTTATAGCTCTTGCAGGGGCACACTGCAAAGTCTGCGTCACTACTTCAGTTATTGTCTTTCCATGATGCACTCCAGTGTATGCTTCCCTGCACACGAAGCAGCAAGTTCCCAAAACCCACCTGTTCAAATCCACGAACTGTGCGTATTGCATTTGGGGGAAAACTGATCTATCAACCACCAGCATGCACGGAGAAATTCCTGAGCAGGTTGAACAGACCCTCCTGCTTGCTGTCATCTCGCCAGCTGCAGCGAGGGAGGGAAGGAGCTGCCAAGTTCCAAACCGCAGCAAAACACTCTCGGCTGCCATGGGAGCTGCCTCCGGTAGGGCTCAGACAAACCAGGGACTTCAGCTGCCACCTCAGATGGGGAACCTGCAGGAGATCACAGCTGAGCCAGCCCAGCCCAGAAAATTTGGGGTCATTATCACTTTGTTACATATTCAAACCCATGCAGCTTTAAGTGACAGCAAGCACTGAAAAGCTTAGCCCAAGATTTTATTCAACACAGCGAGTCTGGAACATAAATAACCACCGTTAATACTCAGTGTTACCCAACAGCTGAACTAGGCTATAGTATTTTTTAGTTTAATTGGGGATAGCCTGACATATAAATAGGTTGTGGTTATGTTTAGCTAGGTACAAGGATTAGAGACCGGCTTAATACAGAAGTAGATCCTGATAGACCACTTAGAAAGAGATTAACATGACTATAAAAATAGAGCCCAGACACAGTGACGAACCAGTACACAGTAGGTTTCAGTAATTAGGGATGTTTATTGATGCAGTAGCCTGATGCCTCTGATGTTTATGTCATTTCCTACGCTAAGACAAGGGTATCCCTTAAGTATTACGACACAGGTAAACACTCCGAGGGAATAACGCTTAAGATTACATTATCACTGACACCGAGGGCATACGCCAGGTATTAGACAGCATGTACTGTACTCCTTATCCTGCCTCTCTTTTACCAGGCACTCCCTCCAGAGCAGCAGCGCTTGGGTTTCAGCGGTTGTGCTCTGCGGGTTTGTTCAGACATCTGGAGCACATCTCCATTCCCTTAGGTCTTGGGCTTTAAATCAGTAAAATTACATGCGTATAACACAGTGCTTGCGAGTAATAATGGGAAAAGCGCTTAGATTATTAAAAGAAATCATAACTGATGTGGAAAATATTACTAAAATAAAAACTTGCTTCTAACTATTTAAAAGAGAACTTCTGAAATGGTTACAAAGCTGGAGAGCAAAAGAATTGGAAACACCACCATTATTATTTGACATACCCAGTCAGAGACCAGGCTCCATCGTGCCAAGCACTATACAAACATACATCAAAAATATAGCCCCTGTTCCAGACAACTGTCAGCTTCAATGTTAAACTAGAGACATGGAAAATAGAAAGCAACAGAGAGAGCACTGGTCAATAGGAAAGGCAATGGCCAGAGCAAATCAGCATCACAGGAGATATTGGATATTTACAGAATAATCAGAGGGCATTTATGTAGATTTTAACAGAGAATTTAATAGCTCTGTGGTCTGTCTATAGGGATCTTCTAGGCACAAGGGACAGCACAGGAAAAGGTATGGAAGAGTGAAAACTGTAGATAAACTCTCCTTCATTGTTCTGGAGAAGAAAGAGATTTTCTTTAGAGCTCAGTCAAGTACATGTCCTGACAGAATTCTAAATAGCTTTGGGGCCTTTACGTTGCCTATAGAATTGATCATCCAGTTTCAGACCATGTTCATCATCTATGACATAACACAACATTTGGCCCTAGACAGGCTGTTAGAGTGAGTCCTGCTTAGTTTTCTCAAAAACAGAAATGACAGAAAATAATTTACTTGCCCATATTTAAGTTTTCTAACTTTCCCATTTAAAAAAAAAAATGTTTAGAGCACCTTAATTTGAATTTCCAGAAGCTAGCAATAATTTCTCAATGCCTTGGTGCCTTAATACTTTCTTCAACTCCCTTTTTTAGTCTTGTACCATACAAAAAGGAGTGTTTGAAAACTAAGTTATTACCATGCCTATTAAGCTGGGCATGAAAATCTGTGCCTAGAAACATAAAATCCTTTATATCGAAAGACCAAAGACTTGCCTATGCAAGAACATAATAAAATATGAAAACAACCACAATGGAAAAAGTGGAATAGATTTACAGTTTTAAAATAGCACACATGATACAAAAGTTCATGGATCTATTTAAATTTCAACAAAAAAGCTTGTGGTTTTTTTCATTAATGCAGAATGCATTCATTGTGGGTTTTAAGTGCCTCAATTTAGAAGTCGAAGGCAGTTTTTATTAATAGCACATGTAATCCCGACACAGGAGATTCCTGTGGCAGATTTATTTGCTCCTTAAACAGGCACCCTCGGCATCACTAGGAAAGAGGGCTGAGTAAGAACTGCCTGGCATGGGGGCTCCCAGTGACAGCGGGGTCCCTCCTGGCAGTGCCACCTTGCTGTTGTCCCACAGGCATGGTGGGCACACTGGTCCCATCCTGAGGACGAGCCATGAACATACATCCTCTCTTCTCTGGGAGGAGATCCCACGCAGAGACAGGCATGAGCCACGATGGGTCCTGGCTCTAAAGGTCTGGGCGACACGGACTGCGGGATGCTCGAGAGTACAGACAGTCATTGAGAGGGGGAGCGAACCCAATGCTCTGAAGAGCACGGGGAGGGAAAGGCCACCTTGTTGGCTGTTGCTGGCTGTAGCTGACAGCTTTTTTTCTGTTTCACCTTGTTTATTCCTAGAACTCCTCTGACATACAGGGAACGCTGGCAGAGTGGGACTTGACACCATCACTGCGGTCTCACTAGTTACTGTGTATGGATTCAATCCATCTCAGCCTTTTCATGGAAATAGTTCGTGTGAGCCAGGGAAGAAGAGAAAATATATACTCCTCCCACCTTCCTGGGATGGCAAACAGCCACCAGGAAAACTCTTTGTTTTATAGAGTTTGACACTGCAGTAAAGGAGTAACCAAAATAAATGTCCCAGAATCCACCTTATCAGGAGCCCAGGAGACGCTGTGTTTCCCAAACCCGCGGATCCCGCATGTCTTTGGAGAAAGCTGCCTTCCACCACCTGGCCAGCTGGTACCACCGAAACAGGAGACCGTTGCTCAGGAACTGAAATGTGCAGCCAAGGATGGTCAGACCCACAGGCAGCAGCCCAGCCCTGCAGGAAAGGGGTGGGATTTCATTACACAGCCCTAAGATTAAACAGTAACCATAAGGCCAAGAGGCATCTGAAAACTCTTGGGTAAAATCTTTAGAAAGGCAAAGAAGAGCAAAAAAGCAAGGGGAAGGCGAGGATCAAGCAATAGCAGAGCCGTGGTGAAAGAGAGCCCAGAGCTGCAGTGACACTTTGACCGGCCTTTGAAGGAATTTGAGGAATGCCCAGAATGAGTCTGAATACTGTACCCAATGCTTTTTTTTTTTTTTGCCTGTTATAAATTTGATGCTTGAATGATTTCTCACCCTGAAGGAGGAATTCTAAGCCATCCTGAAGGCAAAAGGACATGAGCCCTCATTACCAGTGGAGTCTCTGAAACAAGCTACAGAAAGACTAAGACTAACAAATGATAACTTCCAGGTGCTGATGCTTCCAGTACACAAAAGAGAGTCACAATGGCTATCAGGAGAGATGAGAGAGATGCCAGGATTGCAAAACCCCTTTACATTAATAATCATTTTATATAAAGTTTCCACTGGAAATATTTTGGTACATCTGCACTTGAAAAAGTCAGTAAAAATCTTGTACGAAATACATTTCTGCTTTTCAAACTTTCCTTTCTTTGTGTATTCCTCTAATAGCTCAGTATTTGCTGGTGAGCTACCCCCGAGGTAGCTCTGGTGTTTCATAAACCAGCAAACCATGGAGCTGCAACCTCAGCCCAGACCCACCAGCCAGGGAAGACGCTGGCTCTCCTGTTCACCTCCAATGTGACTCCGTAGCCACGTATTTCATCTTGGGAGAAGTTGTGCAACGCCACAAACATTTGTCTCGTGTGGTTATCACAGCAATGGGAGAGAATCCAAAGGAACTGCCAGTCCCTGGCAGAGATCTGAATGAATGTGGAAATCTTTTACCGGCACTTGCTTCCAGGGCATCCTCTGCTCCTGAGCCGTAGTTACCTTCTCCGGTTGTTGCGTATATCGGTGTAGGCGGTTTTGGTTCCTGAAGAGGTGGTTCTTAAAACGTGCTTTGGAGGATCTGAGGACACAAGATGTGCTTGTGGCAGGGGGCCTCAGGGGGAAGTCACCCCTCAGCCAGGTGATGGTGTTGGAGAGTGGAAAGCAGCAATGGCACAGGGAGTCCCAGGGGTCCACCTGGCAATCAGGGGAGGTGGCAGAAAAGAAGAGGCAAACAGCTAATGGAAAAGGTGCCTGGTCCAACCTGGGTCCTCCCTGCCAGCTGAGCCACCTGGTTTTTAAGCACTGCATGACAGGGAGGGCAGTGCCTCCTAACCCAGTGCCAGAACTGGGCAGGGTCTGGGGGGGCTTTGCAGCCAGTGTACACAGCAGGGACCTTCAAAACATGATAGAAGCTCAATACACATTTTGTTAGCCTAATGCAGTCTTGAAGTCCAGACAAGGCCTGCCAGTAGAATAAAAGACCCGTAGTGTTGTGAGTATGACGCTATACCAAATGCATGTATTGTTCTCCAAGACCTTTCCAAAAATGACAAATGATCTCAATGCAGATGTTTCTTTATGTATTATTCCCTTTCCATATGTCTGCTTCTTCTCTTACGGGCATTTTCTGGCACTTAGGTAAACGATTCAGTAGATTTCAGATCTATCAAAGACCCAGGCAGTTGTCATGATAACAGAGATAACAGACAGTACGCAGTCTTGCATCCTTTTATCACATAGACAGTCCTCACGGACCTTGCTGGTGAGATGAGTATGAACAAGGATCACTGCACAATAAAACTAACTATAAAAGAAAGAAACAAAGGGGGATGACAGAAGGTCAGAATAATTTATGTGGAATATCAATAAACTGTCAAAACAGAAACCCTTTTCTCTTCTGCATTTTTCTTTTTATCAACAAACATTTTTCCAGGCAGTGCAATGCTGCATCCCCTGCCGGCTTCCCAACGGGTGCTTGTGCCCATGGGCTTTGCCTGAATTCGCACGCGCGCTGGTGAGTGCGTAAAACATGACTTGCACACAGAGCTACACTGCTGTACATGCAGAGGGAAATACAGCTCCTTTTTTTTTGTTTTTTGAAGACTTTTTCTTTTCTTCAGTGATAAAAGACGATGAACAGCAGAATCTATTGGCATTATAAAATATGAAGTGTAAGTGAGGTGACAAATCTAAGAGCTACACATTATGGGCCGCAGGCTGGAACATATGCAAAAATATTTGTGTATTCATGTAGACAGAGTTAAGTTTTCCATTATAGTTCTTTCTATGTCATAAAATAAATAATTTCAACTGATTGTATAGTCATTTAAATAACTATGCACTTTATAGCTTTTCCATTTTGTGTGGTCTTGCTCTCTTTATTTCATGCGTGCCATTTACCATCCCCTGTTGCCAATGGTTTGGATTCCAGTCCTAGGAATTTTCTGTTAGTTCACTGCTGCAGCAGATCCCGAGTGGCAATGTTGGTTGTAGCAGCACGTACGCACAAGTCATGATTCATTATTTTTGGTTCCTAAGAGTATACATGATCCTAATCAAATTCATCTGTAAGTGCGGCAAGTGAGCTTGATTGATGCTAATGAGGAAAATCTGAGGGCAGACAGGCATGTAATTTCTGCTTCATTTGAAAGACATATTGAAAACTGAAAACATATATTGGTGCAAAGCCTATTTCTAAAACATTGGCTTTACGTTGTCTTTCTGGACCTGCTAGCTCTAAGTACTGACAGGTGAGGAGCAGGGTTTCTCCGTTGCCACTGCAATGTGGTTATTCTCCTGGAGGTATATATGTGCATAGTATTGCAGCCACATCACAGCTTGTCCCCGAGGCAATGAAATATTTATAGGGATCTTTCCATGCATTTGAATTGTAGCAGGCAGAACAGGCCCACAGGTCCCACACTCTGAAAAACATTTGGATATCATGTCCCCACTGATTTCAGTGGCAGGAACCTGAACAACTTGCAGATTCAGGGCCGTGATCCCTCACCCAAGAGGTACAAAGGAAAATCCAGTTTGTACCTGGCTGCATTAAAAGCTGCTGTTTGGAGTGACTGATAGAAATAACCAGTTCTGCAAACCCCGAAGCTGTGCCACAGGTGATGGCATGTCACTTGATTGTCACTTTATCTATTAACACAGGTGGGTGTGAGACAACAAGCCCTTGATATCAGTAGATGCAGGTAACTACAGGTATGAAATATAAGCTTGCACGGTAACAATTCTTTTATGCAAACCTTTTGCTAGAAGCTACATTGCCCAAAGAGAGGTACCAACACCAGTGGGACAATGTGTTCTTCCTGCAGCAACGTAACCTTCCTTTTCTGGAAGTGCATGGG
Source organism: Syrrhaptes paradoxus (assembly GCA_013400615.1). Taxonomy (NCBI): domain Eukaryota; kingdom Metazoa; phylum Chordata; class Aves; order Pterocliformes; family Pteroclidae; genus Syrrhaptes; species Syrrhaptes paradoxus. The sequence goes on along the minus strand of VZTO01011466.1, from coordinate 3,580 downwards.
TAACTCCACAGCCTGATTTACTGTAGCTCCACTGCCTGTGCCGCAAGCCCATCGGCTGCTGCCTCGCAGAATTTCAGTGATCCTGTTCATCATAAACAGCAGAGAGTTGTCACTGCAGGCTGCAAAACAGCTTACAACATGAGCAACGTTTGTATACTCCAGTGCTGCAGAGCAGTGGGACAGTGATGCTACAGCTCCCTGGGCTCAAACCCCAGGAGGAAAGATCCTATTGCCCAGAGGAGACAAAACCACTCAGCCTTCCCCCCTCTCAGCTGTGGGCAGGGGATCTTCTGTGCTGAAGTTAGCACAGACGCATGCAGCGTATAGGAGAAGGCAGTCCCTATATTCCAGCAGTTGTGTAGGAGCCTACATGTTACTGTGAGTAAAGGAAAGGCAGTGGGTGTATCAGTCCTCATGTCTTGCACTCACGCAGGGGACACAGAGCAAAAATGTGTGCATGAGTCCTTGAAGTGCAATGCAAGGGGGAATTCGGGGGACGAACCCTAACAAAACAAGCTCCTGAACCCCACCTAGTCCAGCAGCACACCTGAGAAGATATAGGCATACAGGATTTTGTCAAACTATGTTTTCAGGTGCTTAAAATCCTGCACTGTGCTTGTCCTCAGACGCCACTGCTGTGGCCAAGATTATCGTAACTCTTCTGCCAAGATTCACAAACTGCTCACCGTCGTGATAGCCTGGGCCCTCAGGGACTCCCAGCACGTATCTAAAGTATTCAGCAATATCCATTTAGCAAAAGACAATCAAACAAAAAAACCACCCCAAACAGTAGTCATTTCCATCCTGAAATAGTTAGAGGAAGAATTCCAACAAGTTTTCCATAGCAGCCTTGTGGACAGAGCACTTACGCAGTATTCACTCCTCTCTTTCCCTGGAAGGGACTGGGAGCCGTACTCTCCCTGGGCTGCTGCTGCAGCGTTCCCCCAGGGAACCAACACAGAGCCCAGGGCTGAAGCTCAAGCCAGCCCCTCCAAACTGAATCTTTTAATCACAAGACTACATTCCTGCTTTTATATATTAGACCATTGCCATGAATATTATCAGCGTGTCAGTTTTGGCAAGAAGTTGCTCCCTATCACCTGCAATTCTTCTACAAACTAGGAGCCCAGGCATGCTCCTGAGAAGAGGAAGCTGCAGAGCTGAATTCCAGGATAAGCAGCTCTGCTCGGTGTGAACGATGCGAGGATCTGAATACTACGCAAAAGGTTACATTACCTTCTGTGCAGACTCCTCTTTTCAAAGGTAAAAGAGGGACAAAGATAACGGAAATACGTCTTCGATGCACAGAGGTTAAGTGTGATTTTGTGGCTTGCTCTATAAGGTTAGCCCCCTGAGTTACACCACACTGCACCAGAAGAGCTCACGCACTTGTTTTTGGACCCAGCCTTCTCCCTTCCTGACATCCCCCCATGAGTGTTGGACTTGCTGCTGTGATTGCACCCACCCAACAGTTCAGGCACCAGACAGCGCTGGTGGGGGGCTCTGAATCCCAGCCCTACACAGCACTGAACACGGATCGATCTCAAGGAGCGTCAGCCTCGCAGGATGTAGAGTTAGGGCACCCATCCTTGGTTCAAGGCATATTGAATACATGAACCCTGAGATGAGCTGTCTTGAAGTCCACTACAAAGTGTCTCCAAGGGTTTTGGGAATACGAACGCCATGCCTGCCTTCCACCTACACACTTCTCAAAGGGCCAAGGAAATACCTGACTTCAGCTGAGGGGAAACGAAATATTTTCACTTGGCTAGTACCTCCCAGGGAATGGACGCTTGGAGCCAACTAGCAGCAAGCTCGCTTGTCCAACAAGTTTAATGTCTAAAAGCATTTAAAAGCTGCGTGGATTCAATTCTCTGTGTGTGACTGTGGTCAAGATTGTCTTGTGTCTACTACAGTTTGGGGCTTTGGGTGCACATCATCATCTAGTTGAAGAGACTGCTCCAAGCTCCATTGCGTTTGACCATTGACTCATGGCTTTTCTGTTTTGCCTGCTGACTTACTGTTATCCCATCTACTTCCCCATCTATTAACTTAAACAATATTGATGGAAATACATCAGCAAGTGATCATATGGGCAGCTCAACCAGCTACAGTAACGGAGCTGCAACCCGCGGTGGCACCTTCTGCTGTTGCAAAGGGAAAGACAAAATTCTTATTTGTGCGTTACGAAAGTTCAGCACATTGCTTCAAAACCAGGCCACAAAGTCTTCAAGCTAAATATCGGCCTCTTTTCCCCATTTAGTGAAAGGGGAAAATCTTTTTTCTTGGCTGTTTCTGTGTCACTGCGGCCCATAACAACGCAGACAGAGGAACAGCGTAGAGCAGATAGAGCCTCCGGTGGGCCCCACAGTTTAGATTATTTTTTTCTGTGCAGTATTTTGCAATAACTAACATTTGTCACAACTGTCTTAGTGTGTGTTTCTATACGTAAAGCTCTCAGCCCAACAAGAGTCCATCACAACTTTTAGCTTTGGAAACCTCTCTTTTATATCAGCAATGATAGCAAACAGAAGGCACAACCATCCTGATTAATTAATCCCCACACAGCACCTCCTAGCAACCAAAGGTTGTTTTGCTAACACTTCTGGCCAGGACTCGTAAGAGTATAACTTAAGCACATGGGAATGTACTATCTCATTCTCATGAGCTCAGAAGTCTTTAAAGGAAACATTACCTACCTCAATGCATTCTCCGAGGTGCCATCAGTGGCTGGACAGACAGCATGACCAACGGACGGGCTAGTCACAGCAGGTAGGAAGAGAAGGTCTGATGCCAAAATATGTAGTTACAACTAGCAACTCTTCCGTTCTCCCGAAAGGCTGATGAAGCCACCCAGACAGACTTCCACTCCAAATGTGTCCACTAAGGAAATTACAAGAAATTTCAGAGCACAAAATTGATGTCTTTCTGGAAGTCCTCTAAAAACATGGAAGTTTTGCCACTGAGTTTGTACAGTGTCAAACAACCTGAGGCACGTGCATCCAGGATGCAGGGAAATGCACAACTTTCATGAGTTTTTGACACTCTGACATGCACTATCTGCGCCAGAGCAGTCTCCAGACCCCACATTACAACAGCACTGGTGCCTCCAGCACTGAAGCTTCCCAAATCTACTAGTGAGTGCAACATGGCATCCCACCCTCAGAACTGTTTTCAGAGACATTACATTTAATCTTTCCACCTGACATGGCACTGATAGGTTTTTAAGGTTCTACTTCAGTATGTCTGTAACCTTATATTTTTAAGATGCATCTTTTACTAGAAAATCTTTGCTAAGCAAAGCTAGCAGAGAGAGTCATCTCAGCCATCCTGAAACGTGAGGAGAAAAGTAGCTGTCTCCAATATTTACACTTGAGACAAACCAGGGGACTCCACAATCAGTGCAGTTGATTTACCTCCAGTAACTGCTTTACACCGGAACGCATATCCACCTGCTGTGCTCCACCAGCTACGGAAGGTCAGCGTTCACATATTTCCTGAAATTCATAGAATGATAGAATGGTTTGGGTTGGAAAGAACCTTAAAGATCCTCTAGGTTCAACCGCCCTGCCATGGGCAG